>JAZGTI010007596.1:0-21420 GCA_036877585.1 Botia kubotai
TTGTGTGTAGGTGTGGGAGAGAGTGTGTTTGTGTGTAGGTGTGGGAGAGAGTGTGTTTGTGTGTAGGTGTGGGGGAGAGTGTGGTTGTGTGTAGGTGTGGGAGAGAGTGTGTTTGTGTGTAGGTGTGGGAGAGAGTGTGTTTGTGTGTAGGTGTGAGAGAGTGTGTTTGTGTGTAGGTGTGAGAGAGAGTGTGTTTGTGTGTAGGTGTGAGAGAGAGTGTGTCAGAGGGTACTGAAGGCTCCTCATATCTGTACGGTGTTCAGGAAACACTGTCGGTCTGTTTCTGGAGAGCTTGATGCTGGTCAGATGCTCCAGACGGCTGATGGTCTCAGGCAGTGAGCTGAGAGCATTTCTCTGCAGCTCCAGCTCTACAGGAGAACACAGTTTGCTGCTGCTGCTGCTATAGGAGAGCACACACTGCTGACTGCTTTATTTGTACTGACTGGATCTCCTGTAACTGCATGGCTGTGAAGTACTTACAGGTTTGTTGAGCGCAATGCAGTTCTGTTTCACTGTTAAATGATCAACTTTTTGTCTGTTATTTAAAAATATTTATTCAAAGCACAGACACGCCGGCTTTCAGTGAAAACTGAGTAAACAAACCGTCCAAAAATAAATATAGTAAGAATATTACAGACCTACTTATGTGTGTGAAAAATCTGCTGTAGGCTAGATTAGTTTAATACAGCACTGTAATTTCTGTACCCCTATTAAAGTTTCAGAAAGTCTTCTCTCAAACCTGTAAGAAAGTGAGGAAAAAGTTGTTGCTTAAGGATTTGAGCTAGTTGTTGAGTTTAGTTTTGAGCTCACAATCTGACAGATCTGAGAGAAAAGGGAAGTAATGATGCAAACTGACTTCGCAATCAATGTGTTCATATGAGAAGAGTAATAAAGAGAGCAGCTCTTACCCAGCTCCATTAATTTAAAGACACCATCAGACCACTGGGCAAAAATGAACCCTGTTGAAAGGAGTGTGTATGACTGCCTTCACAATAACCTTTATTGCAATGTGAGTTTACTGTCCTTTCGCAAAAAAATGACTGATACAATAATTTAAGGCAAAGCAAATGGAAGTGAAGCGTTAATGAGCGCTTCAGTACAACACCGCCATCTACTGGACACAGAAGTCTGAGGTTAAATATCCAATTATAAACATGATTTTTGCTGAAGAATAACAAAATCTGGTAATCAGTAATATTATGCGAGCTGAACCGGTGTAGTCACTGCACACAGATGGCTGCTACAGAACTGTGTAATAAATACATGGACAATGTATTCTGTCGTCACTTTTATGTGTTCTTTGGTTTAATTTATAATGACATTAAGTGTCAAATCATGGGACACACTCTTTTTCACAGCCTTGTGTAAAAATTTGAAAGCTATTACAGGAGCATTAAGATTCATGTTTTCAGGAGAACATTTCACCTCTTGTTTTATTACTGCCATGCATGTAATGTGTCTCTTTCTTTTATTGCTTCTTTTGTTCTTATTACTGTAATGCTGTACTCTTATTGGTGCACAAATGGGCAGCTTTTGCCAGTTTTTCCTCACACCCACCTCATCCCTCCTCCAGTGTCTGGTTGATTCTCCTGGCCACGCTAGCGACGGCCCGTGCGATCCTGTGATGTTCAGCTAAGATCCCAGGAGTGCTATCAGTGGGACTCAGTGACTCATGTACAAGTTAGTAACACACAGGCACTTCCTGTTAGAGCAGTGACATCACACACCTCTATGTCAGATTTGTACATGTATATTTTTACATGTCAAGCTATACACTCATGTATGTGTTCCCTGAGAATCAGACCCACAACCTTTTGTGTTGCAAATGCAATGCTGTTGCAAATCTGTTGAGCTACAGGAACACAGTTTTGAATGAGGTACCACCGGAAGGGAAAATAAACATTTGCAAAATTTCGAATAGACTTTTTGGCTGTATGTTTACTGAGATGTATGCTTGTGACAACTAGCCCCAGGTCTATCCTACCTGTAAACCCAGTAGATATACATCAGTTTGGGTTCTAAAATTGACAAAGAAATATCATGTCTTTAAATAATGCTGAACATTTGTTTAATGTTTTCTAGATGTTAAAAAGGGTTTAATTTAAAACATGTCTTACCTCACTGTTCTGTGTTCTCCGTGTTCTACAGGTGATCTGACCTGCACTTTATCTCAAGAGATCCTAGAATGTCCATGTCTAAGCTGGAATGAACTGTAGGACAATGCAGGTGACTCTGTCATGACCCTGTATGAACTCACAGAGGGCTGTGGTTTTGCCCTAACTGACCCATATTCAGGGAATTTTAGAAATGTGTGTATGTCACTTCCTGTTCTCACATACACACAGAACAGAAGTGAAAGTACAGAGAAATTATACTGCTCATCAACATGAAACATCAAATGTAGTTTATTAATATACATTGTTGATACTGTAAGCTTTGTCTTTGTAAACTTCAAAATTCAACCTCAGAAACTTTATGGGTGACATCACCAAATCATTTCTCAGTCCTAACCCTAACTTCAAATAAATCACAATTACAGATACAGTAATAGATGATATCAAATGATTTGTAGATTTAATATTTATAAATGAATCATTTATAACATCATTTAGATTTGTTTAGCTAATTTTTTCATTATTTTTTATTTCTGTTAGCAAAAATAACAGTTTGACTGATCTTTGTTCTCTATAGAAAGATCCATATATTATATTTACATAAATTTTAATGTTTTATTTACATATATACAATAAATATTAACATACAGTCTCCACCACATGGTGTAATTGTAAATGCTTAGACAGTGCTTAAGATCTTTAAAATCCATTTAAACAGTTACTAAATATTTTCATTTTCTATCCACGTTTGACGTCTTCTTTCTGAAGTCTGTTGTCTGCATAATGATTCTGTGCTCTTCTGTGCTTCCTGTTGCATGTTGTCCTTTTGGATGTTTTCACAGGATGGTTAATTTAGCAGTTAACATAAACTTGTACAGTATCACTGTACGGATTCCGCCCGACTATCAGAAACTCGGTATTAACAATCTATTTAAACTTTGACGAAACCCAAATGTTAAAAATGTTTCAGTCCACACAAAAGCTTTTTAATATTAGATGACTGAAATGCTAGTGAGTCTATCGAGAGTCTATGCTATGGGGAAAAGATAACTGATTTCCATTAGTGATCTGTGAATAATCCATCTGTCTGAAAATGTCAGTACTAGATTAGAGGAGTATTTAAGGTTACAGTGGGGAAACAGGTCATTGGGTGGAGACGCTGTCACATTTTCTCCTTGTATCATGTGATAAAGTGTCTTAATATAGATGAACGTATAGGGAAGAAAATGCACTTAGGATTAATGCTTTTCTGCCTATGAATTTAATAATACCTGTGGCGTTTTACCTGCAGGAGACTGGGGCTGCTTGTCACGTGAGATTTGACAACATGCTCTATGGCTCAAGGCCCAGAAAGCAGATAAATACATCGATAAAATAGTCCATGTGAGCACAGTGGTTCAACCTTAAATAATGAAGCGACGGGAATAACAAAACAAAAACAACTACTTTATTTAACAATTTCTTCGTTTGCGTGTTCAGGTCTCTAATGCGCAGTCAGTAACATCACGGCGCATGCGCGTGGTCTGACTGCGGATCCGGCGTTCTGACATAGAACCAATGCAAAAAATAGCAAATAATCCTCCATGTCGACATCTGCAGGCGTATGTTTTATGTACAATGTGCATCATCCTCTGCTTGTAAACACAGTGCATCTATTCCGGGTTCTAGCGTAAAATTACAAAATATGTGAAGTAATGCAGTTTGTAATAATTATGAAATCAAAAGTGTTCATTTCGAGAAGGTAATAGATGAGCCATAAAGGTGACGTGCACATTCTGCTGGCAAATGTTCGCTTCAAATTCATTGACTCAAACAGCACTTATGTGAAACGTGAGGAGTAGCTTAACGGTCTCACGTTCATAGTCATTTTACCGGTGTCATGCATGCGCCTTTATATGAAAACACAAACCATTATCTAATACCTCACTCCCTAGTACGTAATTAAATTAATATCATGAACATGCGACTATTCGACTATTCAAACTATTAAAATTTAAATTTTAGGGTGAACTATCGCTTTAAGTCATTGACTGCAAGAATCTCCGCTTGCCGCTTGACATCTCAGCCTGAATGAGAAAATGGCACCTTCAACTTAACATTAGCTAGACAGAACTTCTGATAATCCTGGCCAACCCATCACTTCAATGCAACCCATCACTTCAATGCAACCCATCACTTCAATGCAACCCATCACTTCAATACAACCCATCTCTCCAATACAACTTCACAGTTAAACTTGGTTCATCCACTGTCTCAGCTGCCAGCCTCCACCTGATCCACTGAGACCATCACAACCTTCAAAAAACAACTCAACACACACCGGACTCATCCCTAATGCTCTGATTCTCTTTCTGATTCTCTAGTAACAGAATACAGTATGCGCTTGTAGATGTAGCTTCATAGACTCTGCTTGTTGGTTCCTAAGGGAAAATGTTTAATGCTCGCTGTGAATAAATGTAAATGTAAATGACTGACAGAGCAACAAGAAAATCAGTTTCAGACAGAGCCAAGATGTCATCACTGATGTAAAGTTCACTCTCTTATTACTCATATACTCGTATTACTCCTGCATGTGTGACACACAACGCAGAATTCTATAAAATCACATTTCCTAGTGAGCTCACCCTTCCAGCTGTGTTAAAATCTGCTGTTTCAAATCATGTGAAACACAGCTGGGTGTTGTCAGCAGCATCATATCTGTGGAGAAGATTGTGTTCAGAGAATAACTTCAGACAATTGGTCTATATCAGCAGATCGGTGTAAAGAGTCTATTCTGCAACAGTACATTCAACAGTACGAAACAGCAGCAACTGTGTTTGGAAGAACACAAGGGTCAGTAAATAATGACAGAATGAAAAAATGAAACTCTCACAGTTCCCAATGAAAACAGTACACATCTACAAACAAAAGTTCACACAAAATCTGTATTGGTATTATACCTTATCAAATTGTCAGGCTGGGAATGACATGAGGGTGTGTAAATAATTGTTCAATTTTGGGTGTAATGTCTCTTCTGTTTGTTGGATTAGTAAATCATACATACGTCTGCCAGAAGTTTCTTTTTCATTCCCTGTTTGTCCCCAGATGTTTGTTAATGTTGTGCAATCACTACTACAACTTTTCTGTAAATTCTACCTTCTTTAATTCTTCTTTTAGGGTGGGGTTGCTACTCTGTAACCATATAGTTTTAATATGTATAGAATTTAATATTTTCCTTACAAATAGTGTGTGTGTGTGTGTGTGTGTGAGAGAGAGAGAGACAGAGAGAGAGATTTCTCTGTGTACTCAGCTGTGTATGTGTTGCTGAATTGCTTATGAATGAAGTAATTAGTGTGATGTGCTAACTTGCATGCATTGTGCTGAAGCATGCGATGTACTAACACACATGCAGTTAGCTCAGCGTGTTGTTTGCTTTGTGCTGAGTGTTTATATGTGCCAACGGCAGTCACAAACTCACTGTTCACAAACTTTCAATTCATGTGCTAATTCTCTACACATCTGGTGTAGAGAAACTCACGGCGGCGTGAGTTAGCTGCTCCTGTCTGTCTGTCTGTCTGTCTGGGGGATTGATAGTTACATGAATTCATATGAGGAACAGGCCAAAACTGAAGTCTTAATTCACTGAAAATCTTCGTTTAAACTGACTGTGATCTTTCTTGAAAGAAACACTCTGCTCAACAGTTTCTCTGTTCCAGAGCAGAAGTGTTTAAAACAGTATGAAAGTGACTCTATGGAGGATGCCAGAATGTTCCCTTTTGTGTGAAATATTAAATAAAGGAGAATCCGATGGTGAATTTGGGCTGAACCCAAAGAGCAGTTTTTGAAAACATACAAGAAATAAAAAAAAAAAAGGTAGAAAGAAAAGTTTACCGGCAAGATTCTTCTCAGACTTTATCTTGACAACAGTGTGTGTGTGTGTGTGTGTGTGTGTCATGATCACGTCATAGCCACGTCCACACTAAGCTGTACATATTTCACTGTACACATCATGCAAAACTTCAGAAGTATTTCATTGAATAATTTGATTATATTCATTTAAGGTATAGAGCTGTATTCATGTCAGCAGTTATGGGTTTGGTTTGGTTTGTTTGTTATTGGGAGAGTACATGGATTATTTGTACTTTGTCACACTGAGATGCAAGTGAAGAATGATGCAGTAAAGCTGTACTTAAAAACAGATGATTTCCACAAACAACTGAGATGAGATGATGGCTCTTTTGAGAACCATGAGAACTCGCTCAACTCTTACACCTGTTTGCTTTGGCTGAATGGAAATCCATTTTTTCAATATAGATAATAAGATAACGTTGGTCGGCCATCTCAGTTCTTCATTTGTACAGTTAAAACAGACTGGTACAGTAACACACATTCTTTGTGTGTGTGTGAGAGAGACTATGACTCAGTTGTGTTACTGAGAGTTTGTGTTGTTGTTTGTTGCTTGGCAGTGTTAAAGAAAACAAAAATAACAAATCCAGGCATTTCATACTAAACAGGCAAAGTGTTTGTTTGTTTGTTTGTTTTTACAGTTGTGCTGTAAATTCAGAGACTGCTGCATCTATAAAGAGCCCAAAGCTGATAATGTTAAATGCAGAAAGTGGTTCAAAGGAACGCTTCACTGTCTGTGTGCTGGTACTTTGTGAAGTCATCTGGGTTTGGGTCAGCATGAGAGTAAATAATGAGATATGGAGAGAATTGTCCTTCTCAGGCATTAATACATGTGTGAGTTGTGTATGTTTGTGTACTCTAAATAAACATTGTATCAGTTAAACGTTCAATGACTGATCTTGTGATGTTCATGTAGTTTTGAGTTCTGAACAGTAATAAAGGCAAAAGCCTTTATTTAACTTAAGAGGCTTAAGTAAGTAAGACTCTTCTGAAGTGATTTAGGCACGTGTCTGTATTCACACATAAATGTAAATAAGACCTATGAGGTGAAAATGATGTGAATACAAGAAGTACCACAAGAAGAGTTTATTGAGAAGAAACAGGAGGAGGTTTTAAGGATAGAGCTCCTCCTGGTTCCATCAGAAGCACAACGTTCTCCTTTTTGGGAAGCCAGAACACAGGGTACAAAGGTTCTAGGAACTCTGCCTGGTACTGGTGTATGAGGGACATGCTGTTCTCCACATCATAGAACGCCAGTATGCCGCGAGAGTAATCAACATACACACCGATCCGCGTGGCTTTGGGAACACTGAGCGGTGTCTCCACGTCACTGTGCCATGCGAAGAAGCTCCGCCCGTTCCACTGCAGACACCATGAGAAATTGTTTCCAGTGATGCATCTGTTGCGCTCAGAACCCTTGCGCTCGATGCTTTTGTAGGTGAGGCCCACATGAGTGCCTTCACCTCTCATATCCACCTCGAAATAGTGCCGGCCTAGATAGAAGCTCTGGACCGTCAACACCTGCCGGAAGTGCTCGAAGCGCTCGGGCAGGTCAGGATAGTCGTGTTGCCACGGCGTCGTGTTTGTGACCTTTTTTATTTCTTTTGTCAATCGTAGGTACTGATGTGCCGTGTTGGCATCAAAGTTCAAAGATGTGCTGTCTGATTGTGAGAAAATAAATACGTTTACATTGTATTTTAGCAGACACATTTATTCAAATGATTTCTAGTGAGAAAGAGCACAAGTCATGTATCATATAGAGCAAATCCAGAATAGTAGCGAAAAGTAAATGATCCAGTGTGAATAATTTCCAGGTTGGTTTGTGCCAGTCAATGCTGGTGTGTTCTGTTGTCATCTGCCTCTCTTAATGCAGTACATTGAGTGTATTTAGAGGTTGTAGAACATACTCACATTTAAGGAAGTCATCTCTGGTGTTTGGGTTTGGTATTGACATGTTCTGTTGAGCAGCGATAATGGCATTAACTGTCATCTTTATGCCCATGTTATCTGTGATTTGGATCAGAAAATGTTCTGTTAGCACTTCAAACAACACACAATTGTGGTTTATATTTCAGAATGTTTTGTGTGTGTGTTCTGACCCTTTTCTTTGAGTTTGTTGGAATATGAGGCCATCAGTTGGTCACACATCTCTTTTGTGGACGTTTTAATGACACAACTGAAGGTCTGCAGTCGATCCATGAGGCCGATAAAAAAAACAGGTAAAGACACATTGGTCGCATCCTTTTTCCACTCTGAATACTCCTGAAAATACAATATTGATATGAAAATATTTTGATAAACATTAGCTAGATACTTTAAGATACTTGAGGATAATGAACTAAACTCGAAGAACCTTCACACCTGCAGGAAGCTGATGGCACTTTTGTTCTTCATGATCTTCTCTATGCAAGTCTGAGTTTTCTTTAGTTGAGCACAGCGTTGCTCCAGATGAGCTCTGATTCCTTCAGCCTGCCGCAGTGCCTGACGCTCCTCCATCTTCAACATCTCCCTCACTTCCTTCTTGGCCTGCTCCACAGCCGCCTGCAGAATGATGAACTGCTGCTCTATCACCTCCTGAACCTCCTTCACAGACACCTGAATGCAGGAGACAGGAGGTCCAGTCAGAATGTCATGATACTTCTCAGTTTAAATTAATCCACAGAGGAACCAGTTATCTGCTGTACTTTTGCAAGCTGTTATTCCAGTAGGAATAAAGTAGGTTTTGATGAAATCATCTTTCGTACTGTTTGAAAAGTTGTTTCGTAAGCCACAATGAACTCTAATCTTGTCCGAGAGATAATGTACAGTCAGTACATCAGTATTGAAGGCACACAGGAAACAGCGAGTGTTTAAACTGCACGTCCTCACCAATCGCTGTTCAGATCAGTTCCACAAAACAGAGCTTTCATGTTCTCCAATGTCTAGCTCCAAGTTTTAGATTTCATATTTATGTCTGAAATGTCACTTTAAGCTGAATGTTTCACAGATTCACATTATGGCTGTAAATGAGTTTCAGGTGCTGTTTTATTATGACATTAAGACAGGATGAGGTCACAGAAAGGAAACGTGATGTTTTACCTCGACTGACACTGTGTTGACCTGTAATCTGTTGATGGTGTTCTCTGCTGCAGTGAGCGTCTTTACCACGTCTGTCTGTTTGTCATGAAGTTCTCTCTGAGAACACACAAACACACCATGACACAAGTTCCTGAGTTAAATAATCAAATGAATCAACATCCATTCCGGTACATGTTTTATTTTGTGCATTATAACGTAAATTTAAGTGAATCCAGTTTTTCTTTGGACCGGTGAGAAATCAGGTCGGATCTGCATTGTGTTCCTCTTATTCCACAGGCAGGTTCAGACACAGCACACAGCTCATATTATAAAGGGTTTCCTTATTGTTCTTCCCTGTGTAGGTTTACTAAATAGAATATCTGACACAATAGAGACCTGAGATGCTTTAGTGGTGTAGTCTGTGTTTCTCCTCCAGCCTGTAAACCTGATAATCACTAGAACAGCTTTTACTCTGTTCTAGTGCGCAGAAATGTGGCACTCTGTTCTAGTGCCACATTTCTCTAAACTTTTAGAGAAATGTGCTCTTGAAACTGGTCTTGAACTGCACCAGAGGCACATTGAACATCTTCACTGTTTGATGGACTCTCCAGCTACAATATGCTGGAAGATTACAGATAAATGTTTGTTCACTGAATTTAACAAAATGTGCCACTTTTTAGATGTTGTATTAATGTTATTGTTTTCTTTTAATTCTGTAGTGTTTTTAAATGTTCCACAAACAACCTAAGAATAACGTTTTTTATGTATATGATCATGTTAAAAAATGTTTTGCTATCGTTATGGCAAGAATGGTTTTGATAACTTTGAGAAAACTTTTAGAGAACATTATGCCAATGTTTTGAGAATGTTCCCTATTAGCTGAACAGTTCAGATAATGTCAAACCAGTGAAATCAGTGAAAGACACGTTTGTCATCATTTCTCTTTGTCAGCAAAGAGAATCTTTCTTTAGATGCAACTGGACATCTTGGGTGTGTTTCTTTTGTTAACTGTCTCGAATCTTCTCGTCTAGCAAAGTTGTCAGGCAACATAACTGAACACTTATGTTATCTGTGTTGTGTAACCCAGTTTTCAGTGTCATCCTAATCTCAACACATCTCGTGAACATGCTTTAAAATCCCTCAACTCAGATTCATGAAGGACACGCTCAGTTACAACTGGTCAAAGTTTTCCCATCACTTCTGTTGTTATGTCAGATCTCAGTCTAGAGTCTTATGGATTTGAGATGTTAAAAGAAAAGCATGTTGTCATCATTTATTCACCCTCTTCTCTTTTTAAACACAAACGACTTTCTTGTATAAAAAAGCAAAACTTTGACAAACTTAGTGAGCACGGACTGCATGGTGCCTCATCACTATACACTTTTTTAAAATTCATTTTAGTTAGTATACTTAAGAAGAAAAGTATCGTTTTACAGTAAGCATAGTAGTAAGTACTGTACTAGTGCTAATTTACCTGTAAGTGTAACTTTCATGTACTCTACTGTCAATACTACTAAATCATCAACTTTATAAAAGTGTACTTTTAAGTCTACTTTGTGTTACAGTGGTAAGCTTTCAGTACAGAACTAGTTTACATCAAAGCTTTTAAAGTTTTTTTGAGAAATCACAGTATTTTTATTTTTACTTTAAAAGAAGAATACAACTTAAATAAACATCTTTTTTGTGGGTGTGTGAACGATGACATATTTCTTTAAATCTTGCTTTATAATGATCCGTGTTCAAGTTCACTGCCATGTGGCTGATTGTAAAGTCTGATTTAAGTCTGATTTTATTTGCATTGCATGCAAGAAGCTCAGAAATACACCAGAAGAGACTGAAATAACCAAATGTTCAGTTCTGTTCACAGCTAAAAGAATCTAGAAAATAAGTGTTAAACAGACATTAAATCTTCTATAAAATGTGCCATTTAATTTAAGTTAAAGTGAAAGTGACCTATTCGTCAGATATGGTAACCCATACCTGAAATGTGACCTCTGCATTTAACCCATCACTGGTGAGGAATGAACACACACTGCAAGTCATGAACACACACACACACCCGGAGCAGTGGGCAGCACTACTACTGCGCCCGGGGAGCAATTGGGGGTTAGGTGCCTTGCTCAAGGGCACTTCAGTTGCTACCCCCCAGTGCTGGAATCGAACCAGCAACCTTCTGATTACTAGCCCGACTCACTAACCAGTAGGCCACAACTGCCCACAATAAATCAGGGGAGAGCGCGAATGCAGTCCCCCACTACCAGAAATTATGCAGTCGAGATTCCCACATCTGGGGAATTCGCAGAGGTCAACCCAAGCCGAAAGTGCAATGGCTGAGCCTCGCCCTGGGTGAACCACCTTCATGATCATGGTGTCTCCCCTGCCAGGTAAGTATTCAAAGGGAAACACAATATATACTTACTTCCATATTCCTGTCAGATACAGCTGAACAACAGTACACATGTGCTTTTTTCATTCTATAAATATCTGAAATGTTTCTCATTCTTGAGTGTTAATCTCACACAGGCGTCAGAGAAGGTGATCAGATCAGAGTCTGTCTTCATAAGAAATCCTGTAAACCTCATAACTGTCACTACATCAACATTCCCGCCTCACTGAGGGGTGTGAACTGCAGACCCAACAGTCACCTCATTCAATTGCTCTAAAAACATGCAGTATACACCGTCCCTCTGTCAGAAACACATCTCACTAGAGCTAATCATACAATCTTATATAGCACGTTGACTTCTGTATTTAAGCATTGCAACACAACAGAACTTGCATACAGTTAGACAGAGAAGAAAACAAAGGCTCATTTATCAGGTCATCTTTACATTCAGTTGCTACTTAAAGCTTGAATTACTCCAGCAAACAATACATCCCACTTTTATTATTCTTATAATAATTGTACTAAATTAACATGTTAAATCTTAGTTCTAATACAATTCAGTCTGACCTGTGCTTCTCTGATCAGTGATGAGGAGAAAAACACACCGTCCTCTTCCCTGTCTTACTGAAAAGATTCATTCATGAAGAAGTGTGTGTGTGTGTGTGTGTGTGTGTGTGCGCTGTACCTCTATTTTCCTGCGGGCATCTGTGATGGGCAGTGTGTTGTGTCCGTGGTGCTCCTCTGTCACACACTCCTGACACACACAGCAGGCATCAGCACAGCAGAAGAGCTCCAGAGGACAGCGGTGGTTCTCACAGGTTCTCCTCTCGATGTCTCTCAGCGGCTCCACCAGCTTGTGGCTCTGAAACTTCATGTTCTCCAGATGTGGTCTCAGGTGAGCCTTACAGTATGATACCAGGCAGGTCAGGCAGGACTTCTTGGCCCGACACGGATGATCTATGCAGGAGTCACATATGACATCATCTGGTCCCAGCAACTCCTCAACCACCTGATCTGACTCCTGCTGAGGTTTCTGAGGGTCTTCGGACTCCTGAATGTCCTCCTGTATCTTGCTTTCTTCTGTGGTCTTACTTTTCTCTCCTTTCTGGTTCTCTGTGTCTTCTTTGGTCTCGATCAGTGGAGTTCTGTTCTCCTTGCTCTTCAGGTTACCATAACACTCCTCAAAACTCTTCTTGAGTTTATCTGAAGACAAGCTGCTCACTGGCAGGTCCTTCACTAGTTCCATGTCTTCCATGACTGCTAATCTTCTGTCTGTCTTGAGCTTTCACTTCAGTTACAGCCAAGCCCAAAGTTATGAGAGGTGGAACAGAGCTAACCACTCCCCCTGGAACACAAACATGTTCACCTTCCTCACTGAGCCAGAGGCAGAGGGTGGAGCTACCCAGTGCAGTGGGCGGAGTCAGTATGCAGAGTGTGAGGGCAGACTGTTGCTGTTATGATATATTATGATAGTTTAGTGACCACACCACATCTACACAGAGTAATGGTGCTATGTGGTTTAGTGGTTAAAGGAATTTTCAAAAATAAAAAGTCCCTCATCATTTATTCAACCCACATCATTCTAAAGCTGTATGAGTTACATTTAGCAGTTAAATGACATGCAGAAGCATTCAGTTTAGCAAAGACTGTTGAGTGATGAGTGTAGTCGTAATCTAATTTGTCTGTCATATTTGTCATCTTCCATAAGCCTTGTGTGAGATTCCTGCCCTGTTGACTTTCTTGCCCTCTTGACTCATGTCTTATGGTAATACTTTAACAGACCTCTTCTTATGCTTTTATGGTGTTTATGATGAAAGAATGTTTAACTTTGGATCAATGAACTCTTTAATGATCTGTGTTGTGTTCTAGGTTTGTACCGCTGCACACTGCTCATGTAGGAATTCTTATTTTTAGCAATCAGGTTCTGGTCTGTCAATTCTGGTCAACAAAATCCCTACAGCAGCCACTAAAAATCTTTAGAATTTAAGAATTTAATTAAAACATTATTTTATTATTGTGCTTAAGTTTGTTGTGTAGTACTAAGCAATCCTTAGATATGTGTTACATTCTAGTCATTGCTGATATGCAGATTTTTGTAGCCCTGTTCTTTTGGTTTGTTTGCAACCTAATAGTTAGTGGCATAGTGATGTTTTTAGAAATGTGACACGTTTATCAGTGGCCTGGAATAAACTGACGCTTTTGCTCAACAATGGCATCAATAACCCCCAAATTATTTTGAAATATCATAAAAAATAAAATCCCAGTTCCTCCTCCAGGTCGTTAGATGGCAGCAGTAAGTTACGCGCGTCCTCGAGCATCCAGGATGAACCCGGATGAGTTTTTCAATTATGACAAATAATGTTCGCGGATCAGAGGAGTCTCACCATGGAGCAGAAAACAGATGAACACGTGCAATGCAATAAGTATATTAACGTATTCCCTGAAAAGAGCCGGATTAAACGGAAATCTAGACATTTGTGCACGTATTTAGGAAAAAACTGCATGATCTGCATCCATCCACACCAACACAAATAAATGCATATAGTCAGTGCTTCTGCTGTTTACATGCAAGAGAACTTGCATGTCTTTTATTATGCTGCCTGAAGTATTAACACTGATCTTGCAGCGGCTGCGTTGGTGTGTATGTGTGTGAATCCAGAGAGCAGTGAGGTCATGTATTCTAGAATACACGCTGGTAGATCTGCTTTGTGTTCTGTTTTTAATTCCAGTAATTTAATAATGAAACATAATAAGGTGTGAAAATAATAAAATTGTTGCTGACACAAAGATTCCACTGATCCTGCAGTGGCTGCGCTGGTGTGTATGTGTTTGTTTGTTTGGAAAGGAGAATCACGTCTTATTCAGTTGATTTTTTTAAAAGTGTCCATTATACTGACTATGTTTGTCCATGAAATATTTCCTGTGTTGGGTTGCATGATTCTTACCTGGACAGTCTTTGGTTTTTGTTATTAGCAGTCGGGCTTTACACATAAGAAATCGCTGTGTTGTACCTGTATATCGTTATATGCAAATAGACTTTTCACCAAGTAAACATTTCACCAAGATTATAAATTACCGTATTTCTCACCGCCATTTCTATGTATTTCCTATATTTAAGTGAATATCTTAATATTTAAAAAAATGTCTTTGTCAACTACACTAATGTAAGTGTCATCTGACAGTGACGTCATTGGTGCTGTCAGTCAGCCTGACACTGTGTGTTTGTGTTGGTGTGTGTTTTGTGTTGTGGCAGGTGTCAGCTGCTGGATCTGCCCTGGGAGGATATTTTAGTTACACACGTGTTCTGCTACTTGCCTCTGCGTCACCTGGTCAGTCTGCAGCGCGTCAGCAAGAGTTTCTGCTCTCTGGTTCAGGTGTACCTGGCCAACTGTCGAACATTTGACCCCGCAGAGGTGAGACTGGCAGTGATCAGTCTTAATCACATACATGTTGTATAACAGACAGTTTTAATGAGGCAGACCAACTGTTGTATATGTGCAATGTAAGAAATATTGCTTACCCAATATCCTAACCCTAACATACAGGTTGATGGTAATATATGGACAAACATTTTAATGATGGCACATTGGAGGCACAGAATGATGAAAATAAATCAAAGATTGAGCACTTCTGTTAGCGGGACAATTAGACACCATTATTTGCAATCATTTAACAATCTCAGAATGATCAAATAAACTTTTCAACCCCTGGTTAAAATCACTGAAGCACTGGGTTTTAGCTTAGGAAGGATTTTGCTAGGATTTTTTTAATACTTTTGTTTTTATGAACAGATGAACAAATCCATATGTCTTTCTGTGGTAAATAACAGCATGTCTCAAACAGTTTATGGTGTTCATTTAACATCAGCGTGGAAAGTGATTATAAAACATGTTCCTTTATTTTAGCAAACTTTAACCCACAGTGTTCCTCCTCAGATCGGACCATACATTCCTAAAGGAGCATTCTGCTCCATGCTTCTTCACAATCAAGTTCTCCATCACCTCTGTGTCCGCAACTGCTCTGATTGGATTACCGACAAAGAGCTGCTGCCCGTGATTGGTCAGAACCAGCACCTGTTGCGTGTGGACATGCGTGGCTGCATTCACCTGAGCCGTCATGCTCTGGTGGCCGTGTCTCTGAGCTGCCCACGTCTGCAACAGCTGAGCCTCGCTCACTGTGAGTGGGTGGACGTCCTGGCACTGCGCAGTCTGGCGGACCACTGCCCTGACCTGCGCTCGCTGGACCTGACCGCCTGCAGACAGTTGAAGGACGATGCTGTGTGCTACGTGGTGAGCAAGTGTACAGCACTGCGATCACTCTCTGTGGCGGTTAATGCCAACATCACAGACACAGCAGTGGAGGAAGTGGCCAAACACTGCAGAGAACTGGAGGTGCTGGACCTCACTGGCTGCTTACGAGTGAGAAACGAAGCTATCAGGTGTGTTTGCTTGTTTAAGAGGTCTTATAACAACAGGACTCACTTGCTGTGTAGAGAAAACGTTTTTGGGCCTAGAACATTTATTTACATGTAGAGTAGCTAATCTCTATTTAGACCACTTCGTGATTTCTGTCAGGAAGTGACGAGACTTTTAACCAGCATAACAAATAATATTTCTGGAAAAAATAGCTTACCCTGCCTTTAAACAGAACTGCAAAAATTATTTAATTCTAAAACGAATTTGGTTTGAATGCTAGGGGGAAAGATTCTACAAATGTATAATTTGACCCCTTTAAAGCACATGTCTGATATCAGTAGCAAAGTAAATTTGGCGACTGTGTTTGAATGAGACTTTCATTATTAATTCTGGTATGTTTGCAGGACACTGGCGGAGTACTGCCCCAAACTGCAGTCTCTCAAAGTGAACCACTGTCACAACGTAACTGAGTCCAGTCTGGGCGTTCTGCGCAGACGTAATGTGGAGATCGATGTGGAGCCTCCCCTGCAGAGGGCACTAGTGCTGCTGCAGGATGTTGTGGGATTTGCTCCGTTTATTAACTTGCAGATTTAGCAGAACCACAACAACAGGTGAGTCACTGGATTAGAGCTAACATCCAGAACATGACTTCAACCCTTAATCTGTGTCTGGTCGTCAGACATGTTCCTGCTGTTAGTGGGTATAACATTAATACACAACAGATACATGTGTGACTATGTCATTTTGTTCATAATATGATGATCAGGCTGCTGTTGTATTAATGTATTTTACAATGTATTTATTGCCTAGTAAATGCAGTGTAAGGCAACTTTATGCAGATTGCTTTGGTTTCATGTTGACCCTAAACTCATTTCAGCTAAACTCGTAAAACTCAGATGAGATTTACTAAATTACATTCATGGAAATTTGTGGATGCTTTCATTGAAAGTTTGTTTTGTTTTATAGGACTTTTTCATCCATGTTCTCTCTCTGGAAAACTGACCATTTTTACACCAATGCAATATCACAAATAATATCATCCACTGTACATCTGATCCACAGGTGATTGATTGATTTAGTGTCATTTAGCAGTCAGACACATGGACTATATTAGATTAGGTCCTAAACTGTGTTTATGAGACCTTTCTGGAAATACAGGGGAAGGTTGGAAAAACAATCTTATTTATTGATGTAGCTTTATTTGTTTTCATGCAGATATCAAATGCTGTGTAATTTTGCCCTCATGAAACACTGAAACACTTCTGTTTTTGCGTAAGTACTGGACTGACTAGAAAGCTCCCCCAGCATGACTAGACTATCAGATTTCACAAGTCCAAAAAAAAAGGTAAATCTGAGAGAATCCAGGGGAAAAAAAAAACATGTTTTATAGAATACACGCTGGTAGATCTGCTTTGTGTTCTGTTTTTAATTTTAATTCCATTAATTTAATAATGGAACATCATAAGGTCTGAAAATATTAAAATAGTTTCTGATGGATTATACACATGGATTCAGTTTCTTCAAGCTTTTGTATGTTTAAATAAAATAAGTCTTATTTTACATTTTATCCACTAATATACACACAGAAATATCTACTATGAAATTGTTATTTTGTGCTGCTATGACTCTACATGTTGGTAAAATTAAACGAAGAACCAAAACGAACAGAACATTCTTTAAGTGTGGCACGATCTATCACAGTGTGTTATATTCATATGCTGGAGCTCTTTTAGGACCACTGTACTATATATGTTGTTTTTTTCTGAGTATTTCAATAAGTTTCTTGTATTGTTTTCTTTGGCATTTTTAAATTTATTGTCTTGGGTTAATTTTTCATCAACTTGTTTTTACAATATCACAGTTTCTGCACATGCATTATATGTCTTAATGGTTATTTTGTTAGTCTCTGAGCACTTGTTGCAAATGTGCAGTTGTAAATTATTAAGTGCATAATTGTGTTGTGCAAAGCGCTGAGGAAGTATAAAGTGTTATATAATAAGAATGCATGGAAAATTGTTGCTCTTAGAACTGTTAGTGGCATGCATGACGTGTAAAGCAGTGAAGCCCACCCCCCACCCTCAGTAAAATATTCTAGAAGGATGTGTATTCATTATAAAAATAACCAAACACTCAGAAATCATTTAATTTCAGGTTGTTTAACTAATTTAATGCTTGTTGATTTTAATAAGTTTATTTGTGTGTGTGTGTGTGTGTGTAAAGATAAAGAAATGTGTGCACAGGTCTGCTGTCCTCCATTGTGATTGTGTTGTATTTCTTTAAATTACAGTTCAATAAATCATTATACGAGCATAATGCGCGCGTTGGCTTGTACAGACATTACCATGTCTGACATTTGTTCTGTCTTTTATTATTATTATCCTTTTTGTTTTAGATGTAAAGCTGCTTTGAAGCAAAGTAACATTGTAAAAAGCTCTATATAAAAAATTAGACTTGAATTGTAGCATGAGAGAAAAGCAGTTAAGTACATAGGCGCTAACCCGTTTAATGCTTTATAGGAGCAGTACATAGCAGTAGTACTTATATATAATATGAGATTTAACAGGTAACCAGTGTAGAGATGACAAAACTGGGGTTATATGGTGATATTTCTTGGACCTGGTATGAACTCTAGCTGCTGCATTTTGGACTAGCTGTAGCCTGTTTATTAAAGAAGTTAAACGGCCATAGATGAGGTGATGTTACAACCTTCTAATTGAAAACTGTCATCAGAGAGCTTCTGTTTACTGGAGTTCAGTCCAGTATGTAAAATCTCTGTCTTATTTGAATTTAAAAGAAGAAAACTATGAATCGTCCAATGTTTTATGTCTTTAAAACAGTCTAATAATTTAGCTAAGGTAGGAATATCATCTGGTCCGGATAATATATAGTAATATATAGTTGAGTATCATCAGCTTAACAGTGGAAGTTTATCCCATGCCTTTTTCATCTTTATTTATAATACTCATAATACAATCATTTTTTTCATAAGAACCCTTTTTTTCATCCTCCATTTCATAGGCTTAAAAACCTGAATCTTACATTTTTTGTATTTGGATATGATTGTCATAAATGCATCTTAATACTGACAAAACGTCTTGTTTAACCCTGCAGTGGTTAATTCTGTGAAAACCAGCTTGCCTGTCCATTTTCTTGCTTATTACATGGTTGCGTGCAACATGAGAAACACGACAAGAATGTGCTTCATTCTTAATGTAAAATAAAACACTTTTTTAAAGCACTTGAAGTGAAGGACAGTTGCTCCATTTCAGTTTCTTTGCACCTACAACATGAAGATTTTTATAAAAAGAATGTCTTTTACAAAAGACACATTCTGTGGGAGTGCTTTCCCCTCAGGACAAACTCTTGTCAAGCATTTCAAGTTTCTGGCTTCCTGCTTAGATAATTCAGATACAGCAGATACAAGAGCACATTCAGTGAGGCTGTCTGTGGTAAATATTCAAATCTATTTATAATTCTTTCTTTCTTCTTAAACCTCCATTGGGTAACTCCGCGATACTCATTTATACAATTTATTTTCACTTCACAGCATGTTCACCTGTTGTAATATGTTTCAGTGGCTTGTTGGTTTTTAACATTTAGTTTTAAGAGAGATTTTTTTCTTTCACATTCTGGAATTGCTTATTTAACCTCATGTATTTCTTTAATTTATATATAAAAGTTGGTATTTCAAAAAGACTTACTGTATGTTTTTATATTTCTTTGTGTAGTTATCATGAGAATTCTTCACAACGTTTCACAACATCTGCTTCTGATCACAATGATGTCACTCCTGTCACTGAGTAAGTTCTTCTGATTAATATTATCTTTAACGTTAAATGATCACTATAATGAAAGTATTAAAAACTGATAATGCCTTTTATTTTTAACAGGTTTGGCACAAACAACTGCAGGGCCACAGACAGGTAAATACAGACTTCGACTGTTTTGATTTTTTTTGTTTTGTCAGTTTGTGTAATACTGAGATTTGTCAATTAGGGCCAAAACCAATAGCACATAAGTGCAAGTAAAGCATGATATTTTCTTATGTGGCAACTGCATTGGCAAGGTTTGAGGTTTGGCTAGCATTGTTTGCACCAGTTAATAGATAAAATTATAAACAGTTTTTATTATTAATTTATATGAATAATTATTATAAATTGTTTTTTTAGAATTCAAGCTTTAATTTAAGCTTTTCCCAGATATCAGGGCATGGGCTTGTTGTTGTACTGGCCTGATTCTTTCACATACAGGTGTATATGAATGTGCTTTTTGAACACTAGGTGACACTGTCACCAAAAGTCCATTGGTAACTATACAAAGTAAAAAAGTAACCACGTCATGATGGCAATAATGTCCACAAAATTTCATTATCTTGTTCACAGACTGTTTATAGACACCTATTACTTTTACATGGATTCATTTAGTAGACACTTTTATCCAAAGCAACTTACAAAGAGAGAGAGAGAATTTAACATTTTGCCCTAAGAACCAAAAGACCAAGACTACAAAGCTAGTAAATCAAAGTGTGTATCGCGTTCTGACGCTAGAGACAGGAAGAACAGTAGAAAGTCGTTTTTATGTTGAACAGCGTGTTATAGATGAGTCAGGTGTGTGTGTAAAACAGGTGTGTGTGTAAAACAGGTGTGTTTTAAAGGTTGTGATGGTCTCGGCAGATTAGATGGAGGCTGGAAGCTCGATCCACCAGGAAAGCATAGAATATGTGAATGTCTTAGAGAGTGATCTGGTACTTGGTTATGAGGGAACAATCAGATGGCGCTCGTTTGGCACACTGTTACAAAGCAGCTGTACTAAAGGAGCAGCATTGTGTGCTCAGACAAGAAAGATTTTCCTGATGTTGTAGAGCACATACCTGCCTGAGCGAGAGATTGTTAAAATGTAAATAGTGACATTAAAAGATGAATAAAAATGACTTTTTCCTTTGTTTTGTTTTTTTGAATTATAGATATCATGCTGGTGGATGGTTACAATAATTGTTCTGGAAGAGTGGAGGTTCTCTATAATGGAGTTTGGGGAAATGTGTTGAGCTATCGCTGGAATTCTCAAGATGCTGCAGTGGTGTGTCGACAACTGGGCTGTGGAAGTGTTGTACAGGCAGCTGCTTATTTTGGACAAGGTTCAAGATACATATGGTTCCTGGGTGTGCAGTGTACTGGAAGTGAAACTCGACTTCAGAACTGTGCATCATCTGGATGGGGACGATACAGCTCTGTGTATCTTGATGTTGGAGTCATCTGCCAATGTGAGTAACACACAGTCACAAATCGCTGACTCACGAATCGTTGACTTACAAATTGTTGACTTACGAATCACTGACTCACGAATCAACAGACTCACGAACCAACAGACTCACGAATCAACAGACTCACGAATCAACAGACTCACGAATCAACCGACTCACGAATCAACCGACTCACGAATCAACCGACTCACGAATCAACTGACTCACAAATCAGCTGGCTCACGAATCAGCTGGCTCATGAATCAGCTGGCTCACGAATCAGCTGGCTCACGAATCAGCTGGCTCATGAATCAGCTGGCTCAC
>JAZGTI010007597.1:0-21417 GCA_036877585.1 Botia kubotai
ACACTGTCATTTAGCAAGTGATGAAATCAAATTTGTGCCAGGCAGTGTTGTTAATATATAGTTATCTAAATTGGTTGACATAGTAATAACCTGAGCTTCAACGCAACGCAACGCCATAGGAGATATGAGAGTAGCTGTCTTTGTGAAAACAGAGGATGGAGCTCAATTCTGCAGGATATTGGCCCTCAGGAAGCAGAACTGAACACCATGTCATGAAGTATGTCAGTGAATAAGACAGTGAATACTAAAATGTATCTACATGTCCATGTCCATAATGAGTTCCATGCGTTTCATGAAATCCATGCACATTTTTCTGTATAAACCAATACATTTTTGATGCCTGTCTCAACATTTCTGTGGTTTCTTCATGTCTGTCATGATAAATGTATGTATTGTGTGAGATGAATTGTGAATGTGTGGTGGTGGGATTCAGGTTGTTCTGTCTGTGGGTCCTCGGGTACAACAGATGAGGAATGTGTTAGTTAAAGTGTGTTTAACCCTGAGGGTATAAAGCTCTGAAGAGTCTGTCAGGATCAATCAACAGCACCATCAGCTGTGCTGAATGTACTTTTGAAAAAAGATTGTTCTGTGTGTAGTTTCTGTTACCTCGACATCTACCGTTCTTCGGTTTCTACCCTTGCCATTTTAGCACACCAATGTAAATACAGTTGGTTAAAATCAACCGTAACAACTGTTTTGTTCAAGTTTTGTTTTGTTCCTGGGCCTGTTGTACATGATTCATGCAGCTCTCTTGAATTTGTACAATGTGAATCATACAGTATGAGTTATAAAAGTTATTAGATAAAGCAAGCATGAAGGTCCACCTTGATTGCACCCCTAAACCTAACAGTCACTTTTACAGGTAACTTTTACTTGAAATTAGGAAATAAAATAGAAATAAATAAACTAAATTGAAAATTATTATAATCGTAGAGCAGAATCGAACCCTGGCTTAGTTCAGGCAATCGAAGCGATATTAAAACAGCCGAGATGTCTGACACCCCAGTATCTTTAGGCATTGTTCCCCTGAGACTCTAAACTCCTCTCTGGAGAGATACGTCATTTTTCAGCTCCTGGAGATTGTCATGATATATGGCAGCACAGAGCTTTGGCCGGGTAACACAGCGACTGTCAGCTCATGCCTCAGTCACAGTGGGTGAACAGCCACTCTCTGTGGAGGTGACATCTTGAGATGTGTTTTTCGTCATTGTAAGACTTTTTTTTTTGCAAAATAACCTTATTACATCATAGATCTCTACCAATTAATTTCTCTCTTTTGATGTCCTTGTTTAAATGTCTTATCCAGAACCTGATGTAATTTTGGATGAATTTGTCTAAAATGAACCTTTTGCAATCACCTCTGTTGTATTTTCTAATTTGCCTCTGGCTTTTGACAGTTTTTAAACAATACAGCAATCAACCGAAGAACAAAGTCAATGTAAGCAATGAATATGTCCTTCCTCAATGAGCCTCCTTAACTGCATTCAAATTAGCATATTACCATAAAAGCTTTAATGGATCTCCACCTACTGGCCTGTTCCACAGACTAGAGGTGTTTGAATGGTCAAGCATCCACATTTCTGTGGGCAAAAGAGATCGTTTGGTTGGCAGGATAGATTTACAGATGGAAGAAAAAAGAAGTGGGCAGCCACTGTTGTGGTAAATGCTACCCCACTGCAGATGGCTGCGCCTCTGGCAAACTAGATCCCTCAGGGGACTGAGATTGTTACTGAAAAAGGAGAAGAGGTTTGAAGAGAAGGAGGAGAAAAGATTGGACTGGAGCAGGTCTAAAGCCTGTGCCGCCCACAGAGGATGTGAGTTTGGTGTCTTTGCCCAGGTTTTGAACCTGCCTGTATAGATGAGCCAGTGTGAAGTCTAGCTGGTGTGTGAACACATCCATAGAGTAAAGCAGCATGCAGGAATCCTTCTGCTTTGTTGAGCAGCTTTTTATTGGACTTTTCCTGTACCTGGAATTTTTCTGTCTTTGTTGGTGTCTTCCTGACCTTTTATCCCCTGTGCTTGTTTTTCTTTCCCTCTATCTGCACTTCACTCTCCTTTTTGTGAAAAGCTTTGTCAGGCATTTCTTGGGAGATAAAAAAATGGTCAAATCTGTTTCCATGGCAACTGATCCTCTGTACTAAGGGGGCCCCTCCCTTTCGCCTCCTTCTTCCTGTTCTTGTGGCATTAAAGGCTATGTATGTTCAAAATGGATTACTACTGTATTTTAGGGATAGGAGATATATACAATATTTACTGTATATTTGCAATGTTTTTGCTACCAATACCATTAAAAAACACATTTTTGGGATGCTTTTAATGCATTTTTATTTGTTCATTAAGCTTCCTAAAGATTATATGAGAATCAAAGTATGGCCTGGTCTCACAACTCATGAGTAAGAGAATGTTAATGTCTTATTTAAACTTCTTAGCCAGTGGCGATAAAGTAGGTAAGAGAGAGCTAATTTCAACAAGTCAATTCATTTTACTCCAATGAATCTATTTAGAACTAGATTTAACACACACACACTCACACATTGAAAAAGGCTATAGTTGCATTGGAGTGTGTTGCAAGATGATTTTAAACCTTTGTGACTCTTTGACTTTCTGTCCTATTCTCTACTGAAGCCATCATGTAATGGGCTGTGACACATAGTGAATGGGTCGCTGTCCCATTTCTTGATCCTTGTTAATTTGGTCATTAATCTAAATGCATTCATGTGTTAGTCAGGAGGTCCAGTAACAATCTGCGAAAGAGAAGGTTGTAAATTGGCAGTGTTGTGTGTTTATTTGGCTCGACACACTTGCATGCCTGACTGACCAAAAATCTGTGAAGTCATGCAATTTAAGCGCTCAGCACGTGGTTGTGGTGCAGTGAGGGTTAGCGTGCTAGCAGAATCTTCATTTTGAGTACGTAATTGTATAAATATGGAACATTATTACGTGTGTTTTAGTCATCTAAGACACGGCTCAATATCGAAATGTTTTTTATGGAGGGAATATATATATTCATGTCTAGGAGCAAGAAGATTTTATTTCGGTTATTTCTGCTCTTCAGTGACTCCTCTCCTCTCTTGTTCAAATAGCGCTAGTCTCATAACTAGAGTTTTGACTTTTGGCATGAGATATGATGCACTTTGCAGCACTTTGAAGCCAGGAATTGCCTACTTAGGAGCCAGTGGACTGGACATGTTCTTGGATTACATCTGTGCTATTATTTAATTGTTGGTCTATGTACATTTGTGTCAGACAAACATTTCTGGCCATTCAGTAGTAGACTGGAAAAAATAAAATATAAGTACAGTTTACCTGCTACTTCCTCCAAAAAAACTACAGATTAAAAAATAAAACGTATTATTCCCATATAGTAGACCAACCTCAGATTTGTATCGCAAATGAAATGCTTTCAGTGTATTTTTTTTGGGCCTAATACAAACACTTGTGGCATTTCACTAGCAGAAGTCAATTCAAGTCTATAAAAACGCAGTGAGGGGGATGTGATTGGATTAGGCAATGGCATTCAATGAAACTGACTGATGTTCCCTAGAGGAGAGAAGGTCTGAATTAAATATGTCTGTGGAAGCCTCTAGGCATGACTGTATAAGCCTGACCTTTATTTAGTATAATTGGAGAAGGTTTCTCTATGTCAGGGACTTTATTGCTTAATGTATTTGCAATGTGGTGTATACAGTAAGGGATGTCCTCTAAAAAACAGTGCATGACATTTACCTTATCCATTATGATATGATACATTATACAATAGTTAGTTACGGTCTTGAAATATGATTGGATTCAGAGATGTCCCAAGATTACTGACACAGTAACAAAATAGCTGACGTAGGAGTATAACACCAATTTCTTGGTCCAAACACAGGTTTAATTTCACCCCCTTTCTAGCTATAGGTCTCTTCACATGACATAACCAAACCTTACTGTGGGAGCATCCTAAAATGTACCACCTGAATTCTGTTGTAATCTAGTTTGTGCATTGTTTTGGCTCCACCAAATAATAGCGTAAAAAATCTGTGTAGTAAACAGATTCTTTTTCTCTTTCCAGTAAGTTAAAGAGAGGTTATTATGAGGACAGAGGCGGGGCCTGAGGCAGAGGTTCCACCCCAACACAAGGGGGCGACGGTCAACATGCAGGAGTCAGCTTCAGATGGCAAAATGGCCAAACAGGTAGCATAACAGATCCTTGTTTCTTTGCATTTGTGTTTCTACCTAAATAATGTTATGTTATTTACACAGACAGTGGCTTGAACATCACTCTTCTTTGCTAACATGATTTCATTTTTTCAAATTAAAATTCACATTCATATTTTCTGTGAGCATAAAGCGTGTCATAAAATGTTTAGTTGGTGTTACAGTCTAGAGATTTTAACAATTCTCATTAAACTCTCATTAAGGGCTAAAGTTGCTCAGAAATTAAAAAAGTAATTAAGTAGTTGGACAAATCCAAGTCAGTGAGTTATAACCAAAATGCAAGTCATTTTGTTTTTAAGTAACAATGTCACAGGAAGGAGGAGGAAATGACATCATAAAAAGCCCCTGTAGACCCTCATCATAACTGTGTCATGACTCCCTCATAATGTATTAGTATAATTACATAATGTAGAACATAATTACAAAACCTTTGATAGAAATATTGTAAGTTTATTTGTATTTTCAATTAATGATGACATCATTCAGTCTGATGAAAAATCACAGGAAAATAAGCATCATGATGATCACAAAGATGTAGAAGACACATCAGAAAGGACGACACCAGGCAAGAGCCCCAAATCTCCTCAGAAAGGCTCTAAACGCTCCAAGACAATTCCCTTTAAAGTCACTCTTCTGGACTGCTCTGATTATGAAGATTACATTGAGGTAAGCTCAAATTAAGTACAAAATCAGTCATTGTCTTGTAATCTGTCTTTTTGTGACATCAATGGCATCTATAACAGTTATTCTGTTCTACTATTATGAAAATTGATTACAGTTCTAGCGAAGTAACAATCTTATTTCATAATATATATATATATATATTTCATTTTATATAAAAATGTTGTTTCTCTTGTTTCTAAAAAATAAATACTATTTTTACTGTGCAAAATATACTATTAAAATGGCTACCGCCCATGTACAAAGTATTTCAGAACACTATGTACAGAACCCCTCCCCCAGAGAATCGTTAGTCTTGGCGGTTGCCATTTTAATAATAGTATTTTGGCGAAATAGTAGTAGCGGTTGGCAAAAAACTCATTTAACTGAAAGCTGGGACTTTCTTCACCAGAGATGTCATATTGAACATTTCACTTTCCTTCGTTCATAGTAATGCCACCGCATCGTCTTAATAAATCTATAGTGTTTCCTCTTTTGATCCTTGAGGCATTAATAGAAAAATGTTGTTAATTCTTCTCTGCTGCTGCCACTGTAAACAAATTACACACCAGAGATTGAGTAGCCTCTACTTCTGTCAGGCTGTTCTCAGGAATCCATGTAATTGTGATGTAATTTCACCTCTTGAAAGTGACAGAACTGTTCAACGTGTGATCAGCATTAATGTTTGGGAGATAAATGCAGCGAAGGTACAGCTGCTGTTTTGCTAGGCTGAATATGGAGAAACGTCTGTTCTGAGAAGCAGCTATTATGGCTGTAGTGCCTTAAGCTTTTATCACATTCAAATGTTGCCCACTCTTTCATGCTCTTTACTTTTAGATATCACAGCATTAGTGCTTTGAGTCTGTCACCGCCAATGGGGAAAATATGTTTGATTTTTTTCTGTAGGGCCAACGAATGCAAACCATGGTAAATGTAATGATAATAATCTAGCTGCAAGCAGTGATGATGGGCCCAAGCACTACAGTGCCATTGCAACAAGGAGCTTCTCTGAAAAAATAGTGGAGGACAGTTTAAAGTCTATTTTAAATGGTACTTCCTGCTGCCAGTTGGTGGCATTATGACTTTGACTCACAATAGCCACATTCATATGGTCAGCCCCCATGACTAAACATACAAGTTCGATCTAAATAACAATGCATGCAGAAGATATAAGACACTTCCTGTTTTCATTCTTGCCATGAATTAATTGCCTCGCCCTTTGCAATTTAGCATCTTTGATGTTTTGGCATAATATGTGCAAGTTTGATGCCAATTCGATAAATCCCATATTAGGAGAATTTAAAAACTCATAGCCTGCAATTGTCAAAATCCACATTCAATCCAAAATGTCTGACTTCTTGTTGGGTAAAGCAATAAATGTTATGTTGAAAGTTGTCTGGCTTGTTGAGAACAATACATGTACCAACTGTAGTAAATGAAGGCAAAGCTAACCCCATCACTTTAGTCAAAAGGGGGCTCCCCTTACATCCCCATGTCTAAGCTGTTGTCACTATGATGTGTTTGCCAAATATCATGCCATTTTAAGCATGTTAAGAGCCTCAAACACACCTTAATATAGTTTTAAGGTTTGATGCGTTACCATGGCAACAATATTTAGGATATCAGCCATGTCTCTGCATTATTTTAACCAAGTGACTTGGCCACATGTAAATTTATTAAAATTATTTTTTTTTTAAATGTTACTATTTTAGAGTTTGTTTTAAGTGACACACTTCCTGTTGCCAGTTGGGGGTGCTATGACTATGACTTACAATAGCCATATCAATGTCATCAGCCGACCACACACACATAGTTCCCAAGTTTGATGTAAATTGCTCAATGCGTGCTGTTAATATTAGTCTTCCTGTTTCCAATTTTTGCATTAATGCATTGTTTTGCCATGGCAACACTTATATTAAAAATAATTTCACAGTTTTGCATCTTCAGTGTCTTGTCATGATGTTCATCAAGTTTGTTTACAATCACATGAAATCCCTAGTAGGAGTATTTAAAAGTTAATGACATGCACATTGAGAAAATCCAAAATGGACGTATTATTGGGCGGCGCTAATGGGTGTCAGGTTGTGCATGTATCTATAATATATGCACTATTATTTTGTGCCATTTTTGCCATATCTGTGCCATTTTCAGTGCTTAGGCCCTAATAATCCTAAAAACAATCAAAGAATCCCAAGAAAAACAATCCTAGCAACGGACATAATCTCAGGTGGGTTCAGCTTGGTCAACACTGGTCAGGCTCTGAGATACCAAACAGAGATTCCTGCAAGGTCACGGTGGCATGTTTTTCCTCCTGTTCAGAAACATCTCCTGCCATATAATGTGAAAAAGATTTGAAAATCTATTTTTACTGCATATTGCGAGCTTTGCTCAGTCAAGGGGAAAATAGAACAGCCTGATGGGTTATTGTGAAATACTGTCAATGTGTGTGTGTGAGGGTGTGTGTAGGAGTGTTAGAATGGGTATTTTAACCCATTAATAGCTAATTTACTTCACTGTACATATATTAGGTTGCCTGCACTTTGGAAATGCATTGCTAAGCAGAATTTAGGAGAAAATCTTTTATTTTTGCATCTTTTATGTGTGTTAATGGATAAATAGTGAGCATAACCCACTGTATGAATCATATAGGCTTAAATTTCTATTTACATTAAATTTACGTTATTGACTCATAGCTTATCTAATCACTGTACTTAAAAAAGCATGTGATTTAGATGGTACATCTTGCATTATATTGCTGACAACCATCCCTTCAGTTTGATGGTGCCAAACCATGTTTTGCTCCTAATAACGGGGGTAGATGTAAACCATGCCCTTATCAGTTCGGATGGTAATAACAGCTTATTGAAAGGAGAGGTGATATTTTGTGTCTGCTTTTGCATAAGGTGTAAATACAGATCTGGTAATTAGCGCTTTCTTTATGATGCTCTCAAGTACCTGATGTGGAAGCCCATAACTTTAAAGCTGTATGTTTGAACACAAAACACTGTCTTTAGTGTGCCCTGTTATGACATAGAACATCTGCATTTCCAACAAACCACTCGTCTTCTAATGAGGCAAAATGAGGAGAACTTCTCCAAACAATGCCCCCAAATCACAAGACTCAAAGGGAGCACCCTCCATCTGTTGCTGTGGCAACAGCTGCCTTGCTGTTGCTAGGGAAACAGGTTTCCTGGTAGCGGCAGCAACATCAGCAGCAGCTGTGGCTGTTAGGCACACAATGTGTGAGTTAAAGTGACAGTCAGCTCTCTGTGGCCGCGCTCTCCCCTGGGGAGCATCAGGAGTGGGTCTGCATCTAAAATCAGCTCTGATTTAAGCTGATGTCACTGTATGAATGCTCTACAAGCTCCTGGTCATTATGTAAGGAGAGCTATATTTATTTCTTTGAGGTGATAATATAACAATCATGTAATGTACAATTTTAATCATTTTCATTTGAGGGCTTTTCTCAGGAAGTAGTGATATATTCAATTAATTGTTCTGCATATTTTTATTTGTTTATTGAGATCACTATAACCACTATACCACTATAATCACTATAAGCACACATTCAAATTACTAGCAATCTCAAAGAGACAAAATAGACACAAAATATAATTTTTTTAATTTACACTGTCAACAATTTTATAGCTGCCTGCTTACTTTAATGGTTATGAATGTCACTGCTCCTAAGATGTCCTTGTATCATGCATCATTTTCAATATAATCCTTGTACATGGTAAAACACATTATATAAAATTAGGAAATTGATCACTAGGAGGATTAATGTCATTTTGCTAACACTCGAGTAGACAAATATGAGATTTCATGGGCTTCACTCTCATTGGTTGACGCTCCTAAAACGTACTCATTATTTGCATGAAACATCTAGAGTTTCATTGACATTACAGTGAAAAGGTCAAGGAAATTCATTGGTCAAAAAGGGAACCCTGGGCATTGTATGCACACTGTAAACTGATGTACACATGATAATAATGTGATTTTAATGTGTGTTACATAATCCACATCTGTCAGATATGTACGGGTATCATACAGTTCATGTAGCTCAACTAAGCGAGTATGGCACTCGCAACATCAAGGTCATAGTTTTGATTGACAAGGAGTACACATCCTAGTAGATTTTACTTGTGGAATGCACAAGTAAAAGTACATTGCAATATTTGACTGTCAAATGGTAAAAAAAAGAAAGACATGCAGTATTCAAGCAATCAAAAGTTACTGTTAGTAAAGCATCCTAAATACATGATTACTTTGTATGTTTTAACCCTAATCAATTTGGTTGTGTTTACAGAAACAGTGTAAAGGGCAGCATCTGCTGGACGTGGTGTGTGAACATCTAAACCTGTTGGAAAAGGACTATTTCGGCTTGACCTTCAGTGATTCTGACAGCCAAAAGGTCAGCATGCCATTTGAAAGATTTCTATCAATACTTCTGAGACATCCCAACACTACAAGCTATAAAAAAGAAAAATCACAAAGGAGCTCTTTCTGATATTTCATATTTCATTTTTTTCTCCCAGACAGCAATATGAACAAATTAAATCTCTTTTCAGATTTTTCTCCTAAAGTTGTCTTTCATCTTCTCTAGAAGATATCACAATAGAAATCTCAACAATGTCTTAAACGGTGCTCAGATTTACCAAAATCTTATAGAAATGTCAATATGAACACAAATAGTTCTCCTCAAAAACCAAATTATCTGAGCTATGTTATCCAAATTAATGTGATAGGTTTATAAACAATTCCCTAATTTCTGTCTGTTTTTATTTCCTAAGGCTATTTAGGAGAAACATCTGAGACAAAGTTGACATCTAAATGAAACATACCTAACAATTAAGTCACCTGAGCCAAGAAAGAGCAACTTCTAAACAAGGGTTTTCCTCAGGGGTATTTATAAATTATAATTTCAGGGTCATTCAAATAGCTGCTGAAACATAGCATATTCTGAATTCTTCAGAGTGAAACAATGCGTATGTTCCTGTGTTCAGTTTGAGACCGGTGGGAGGCAGGGTAATTGTTGTGGAGAGAGAGACAATTTTAGTAATTATGGCATTGGCTGGGACTTGCCTTTCTGAGCAGCTTCCAAATGTTCTGTCGGGTACTTGGGTGTGAGTTATTGACGTGAGCAAAAAGGTTGCATTTTTCTGCTGTCAGTTAATGTTTTTTTAGTAGATAATTTTGGTAGGGTTTGTGAAACAAACCTTTCAAAAAGAATATCTGTATTTATTGATATTGTTCAGATATTTGCATCTTTTGAACTGGTGATTGCTATTACTAGTATTAGTAATATTAAAGGCAATGAATATTACAATTCTAATTGTAACTTTTATGCACATTCCTTGCTTAGATGTTGCTTGGTAAGGAGTGGTGTGCCATTATTTTAATTGTACTTTTCCAAACAAACACTAATTTCAGTATTAGGTCTCCCATTGACTTTAACATCATTGACTGTCCAGGACATAGAATTTTTGCTATATAAAATCTGAGAGCATTAACGTTGCTGTATGTTTGCATAGCAAATTGCAAATGGTGCCCTGTCATTTATTTGCATATTGACATGAGGTCTTTTTTGATACATAATCTTTTCTTGCATCTGGCTATAGCTGTCAGTCTTTACACAGTTAATGTTTAACAATGTCATGTTATGTGTTGATTCTGATGCACAACTAACAGAAAAGTGAAAGAGTGCCATGACAATAGCAGAGATGCTTTGATGTAGCTTTAATTAAACACCAAAAACTGAAGCCTGAGTTTAACATACAATTTAACACTATTCTTAGGCCACAGGACATATTAAACATTGACTACAGATCTTTTTTTAGAAACAAATCTTTTGTTATGTTGTTTTTTTAATTAAACAAGGTAATTGATTTAGATTAAATAACATTTCAATCTGAAAAGGAACAATAAAAACAAATAAACAATATCTATAAATCTATAAATGAATCTTCTGCACTTTTTTTAGATCAGTAATCATAAATAGGTAAGTTTGTCACATTACCTGTGTCAGTTTCTTATCAGTTCCTGGTCAGATATTCTTGCTTCCATTGATTCATACAAGATGCTGTTTTGATCATTTTCAAATCATGTTGAGATATCATCAGATTGTGGAGTTTGTGTCAGTTTGAGTGGTTATCATTAAAGCAAAAAGGGGCACATTAAATAGTAATAAATCCTAAAAGTTTTCAATTCAAATTTTTTTTTATTAATTTATTTATGAAATAGCAAAATGCAAAACAGAAGCATTTTCACATTTTCAGAACATTAATGTCTGGGAAATATTATGTTGTCAAAATTGCATGTGATTAAACATGAACCATAACATGAGTACTGTTGCATGTCTCTCAAAGGCGCTGGAAATATATCACCATCTGTCAAGTATTTTGACTTACAGGAATTATAGAGTTTGTGTTTAACATCATCACTGCTGTCAGATATGCTGCTTAAAAACAGCACTAATCTTGCAGCTTTTTGTCAAACATGTCTACTGATGTTGAACTAAGATTTAACGATTGAAATGCAATTTCCAGCCCTCACAGCAGATGTCATTTTCATGCCATTTGGGAACGACATTTTCTCTTATGTCTGTGTGATATGTGGATATAGAAACAGAAGACGACACTTCTTTTCTCCCTAAATCACTCATGAGAGGGAGAGTTTATAATTAAGTGCTCTTTACTTTGGTCAGACACCATGAAGATTGTGACAGATAATTGATACTCATTGTGCATTAAATTGCTTAGCATGTTGATGAGCAAGCACAGCTTTTATTTGGCCTGTGTTCAAAGCACTAGGTTTGGAAACACTTTAACTGAATGTGCTTTTCAACCTGTATGCAATTACTCAAATTAATTACCCATCAATGACTTGACCATTGAGTTCCATCAGTTCCTTAAAGTGACAGTTTAACCAAAAATTCTTACTCTTGTGTTGCTGCAAACCTGTATGTTGATATTTTTTTTTATCATAGATAAAAAAGGAGTTTTTTTTAAAATCTTTACATAGCTCTTTTTCAGACTGTCAAAGGTTTCTATATAGTTATACAACTGCATTGTCTTGTCATATCTAGTCTTTGATTAAACATGCAATATAGTGAGGTGATAGTCTGTGACATAGTGTATATAATACACTAGACATAGTGTATTTTACATACTTTTTTAAAGAATATTATGCAGTATATACTGCACAGTAGGAATATTATATATATTATATATGTAATCTTTGCTAATATTTCATTTAAAACATAGCTAGTGTTTTTTCTTTTTCTTTTTAACGGTTAAAAACTATGAGTGACAATAACCAAGGGATGTCTGTGTTCTTAGTATGAAACAGCCTTATGCTGGAAATGAAGTTTATGCAGATGTAGTGCAGGATGCATTGATCTCCTCTGATCTTCCCTGATGCCCTAAATACAGAGCATCTCATTTAGATTTAAAGCTATGGTGGGAAAGACAGATGCTGAAATTTGCATTCATCACCTGCTGCGACTCTCAGCAGGGAAGAGCCGCACCTATCTCAGTTCAGACATATGGAGAGACATGGCTAGGACATTTTGCTAATAAGTATTCTTTTCTTGTTTTTCATAAAAAATTCTTAAACATCCTAAATCTATTTTTTTAGTTCATACAATTATTAAATGGGGTAGGAAAACCAACTTTCAATGTGCTGTGTTGTTGTACAGATTAACCAAAGCCATGCTAATATTCAGTACGATTCAGATGTGATATTACTATTCTCAGATTAAATGCAGAATAGTGACATACATTAAAACAAACAATAAACACAGTTTAAAAACAAGGTGTTCACCTGAAAAAGGGCAAGAATACTGATAAATGATTGATTATAAAATTACTTATTGCAGTGCCTCCGTGTATTGAGCATGAGATTAAAGGACTAAAGCAGCTGAATGTTAATTTCATGTTGCTGATGTGTTTTTCTATTGTGTTTTGCAGAACTGGCTGGACCCTTCTAAAGAAATCAAGAAACAGACAAGAGGTGAGTGGATCAGTCATATGAATGGCCATATGTTAAACTCCACACAAATACACACACACAAAATTGGTCTCCATTACAGCTCTCTCTTGTTCAATACGAATCACCTCAATATAAAGCCAGCAGTATTGATTTCTTCATTTGGCTTTTAGATTTTGGCTGTTTCTCTTGTGAGAGACTATGAACAGTAACTCAGACTTATTAAAGTGGCACGCTCAGCCTGAACATTGCTCTTATGAACCCACCAAAGTGCTGCTCCCCTGAGAATATTTGTAATGTTTATCAGTCTGCCCCTGTGCAAGCTTAAGTAGTTTACTCAAATGTTGTGGCTTTTTCTCATTTGTGTGTGTTTCCCAGCTTCTCCTTGGCATTTTACCTTTGCTGTCAAGTTCTACCCACCGGACCCCTCCCAGCTCATGGAGGACATTACCAGGTGAGCAAAGTCATACCCCACAGCAAGTGGTCTTTATATTGTGTTTTAGTAGCTTATGCGTTCGTCAAGAAAGCAGGGTGGCCAATATAATAAGATAGATACTACTGAAACAACATAATGACATTCTTGAAAGAAGGAAATGTTTAAATCTAAATATAATGAAAATAAAAACAACAACAGCATATATTGTGTTCACTATATTTAAAAAAACTAAATATTTAATATTAATGTCTTTAATGTTACTAATGTTGACAATTGGGATGTGCACAACAGGAGATTACAAAATGAACTTCAAATGGCTTTTGAACATCTTTTGAACTTGAAATCACAAGGTGCACATTATAAAGTTTGCTCTGTATTTCAAATTATTGCTCTAGCCATGTGCTTGTTGAATCGTTTATTAATTACAAGTGAACTGTAAGTGAATTATAAGAGAACAGATTTTTTTTATTATTCCATAAAATCTGTCAGGTCAACTACCCACATACACAACTCACAGTATTTAGTATGTTCCCTTATCAGTTTTAAATCTCTGTCCCAGGTACTATCTGTGTCTGCAGCTGCGAAATGACATCCTCTCCGGCCGCCTACCCTGTTCTTTCGTCACACATGCTTTGCTGGGCTCCTACACTGTGCAGGCGGAGCTGGGTGACTACGATCAGGATGAACATGCCTCAGACTACGTCAGTGATTTCCGCTTCGCCCCAAATCAGACCCGTGAGCTGGAGGAGAGAGTGATGGAGCTGCACAGAACTTACAGGTGTGACAATCACAGCCATGGAAACTTAAAGACTCACCTGTAAATACACAGATTTGTTGTATGTTAGTTATAGAGCATTTAAAAAAATATGATGAGCTGAAGTGCAGAATTATATCATTCCCACATTCATTAAAAAATTATTTAAAAAATAGATTTGTATTGGCAGAAATGCAATGAGACTGCAAGTTTTGAAAACTTACATCTTCTAGATGGGGAATTTTGTTGATGTTTTAGAGCACTCTAGTATCTCTAAAGCTAATATATTTATACTAAAACCCAAAAATTTTGTTTCATAGGGCCTGTATTACAGGTTATATTAATATCATAGCTGTTATTTGTAAACACATAACATAAAATGTTTTATAAAAAGCCTAAAGGCATATAATATTTCCGAAATTGATTTATAAAATATGTTCATGCAATAGTAATTTATTTTGCTGCAATATTGCATGGAAGTTGCATAATATTAGTCCCTGTAAATCTTGTTAGAAGTTCAACTGTAGCATCTGCATTAGAACTAAGTTTAAACTGTGAGTCTTATCACAGAATATCTTTATGCTGTGGGCTTGCGCTTGTTAGGAGCTGTCATAGAACATATGTTGACAAATACCACCTTATTGTTCAGCATCTGCTATTGATGTGTGTCTGAAAGTGATGTCAATATCTTGATTCTTGTTGAATCAGTCAGTTAATGGTGCTAATAAACAAGCACAGTCAAGTCTGTTGTATTTAGCAAATGGTTCAGTAGCTTCAGTGCCAGTGTTTCATCTTCATTCTGTGATTGTTGTAAAATGATACCAGAAGCTGAACTTTAAAGATGTGTTTTTTATGTAAAATGGATGTAAAACTGAATGGAATGGAACAAAATAAAAATGAATCTTTGGCTCAGGGGGATGACGCCAGCAGAGGCAGAAATAAACTTTCTGGAAAATGCAAAGAAGCTCTCCATGTATGGGGTTGACCTGCATCATGCCAAGGTACATCAGAATCCCCTGGTTAAAGGAACAGTTCACCCAAAACTGTATGAAGTTTTGTAACGGTATCCCTCATTGGTTTCTATTATAAATCCAAAACAAGATTAAAGATGTACTAAAAGTGTAGCAACGACTATGCACTTATAAGTTTGTATTTTGACCTGTACAATGCTAAAATGATTTCAGACAGTTTTGGAGTTGGCAACAGACCACTATCCTGTAGTGATAGTGGTGTTATTTTGCTGACTGTGCTTTTAATAACTGCCCTCAGTATTATAGATAGTGACAGTGAATAATTCCTGTCCTGTACCTTTAAACATTATTTTGCACATTTTACCTCAGGATTCAGAAGGGATTGATATTATGCTGGGAGTCTGCGCCAATGGTCTATTGATTTACCGTGACAGGCTGAGGATCAACCGCTTTGCCTGGCCAAAGATCCTCAAGATCTCCTACAAAAGGAGCAATTTCTACATCAAGATCCGCCCCGGAGAGGTAAACAAAGCTTTTAGATGATCTTAGTGCTGATCCATGGAAATGCCACCAAAGCAGGACAGGATTACTGACCAAGCAGTGACGATCCCCCCCACACCTCATCTACGGCAGTGTTGAAGAAGCTGCTGTACTTTAAAACTGTAATTTGCCAAGATACATGCTGCTCATAATTCTGAAATAACTAAAGGGTTGTTGTTAGTTTTATGTGTCTTGTACTGCAGCCCAGTATACTGTATAAAGGTGTCCCCATAGCAAATTAAGTCCCTAAACATTCATATATACCTCACACCCTAATTTAAAAGTCTCTGTCAAACAAAAAGATGTAGTTTATGTATTTCCTTGATTCAGAATCTCAGTTTTGTTATGACTAGACCATTTAGTATTAAGGCAGTTTAAAATTGTCTGTAAATATTATGCAATGGCATTTTTAAATGTTTTGTTGCTTGGCTTTGCTGACTTGCATACCAATAGAAGATTCACTTTAATCTTAATGAAGATAGAGGAAGCAAATGGGTGGTCAGACATCCCAGACCCGGATGAGTTCTGCATTCTAATTGGTGAAATCAGGCCGTCATTGCCAAGCTGGCCATCTTGCCATTAAACTTGGGCCCTTGCGGGTCCACAGCGCTTCTGGCTCAGTGGTCTCTCGAAACAGTGAGTCAGTTGAGAGAAACACATAAAGAGCTCCTTTAATTTAATGCTGCAGCTGCAGCAGTGCCCAGAATAGGAGCGAAATGGACCAATATAGAGTTCTCAGAGTGCCAGGGTCATGTTTATCTCCTGCGTCTGAAAAATGTCTTCTTCCAGTGATTCTCAGGGCAGGAATTTCTCTAAAGGTCATTAGACTTGAGATTGAAGACAAAGATTAAGTGTAATTAGACCCCGCAGCAAACTCAGAAGCAGAGCTGTAGGTATTGCGAAGGTATTCCTGGATGAGAGCTTGATATAGCAGTGGTAATGGCTCAGTTTAGGCCAGATGAAGGGATGTTCAGTTCCTCTGCAACTAATCAAGGATCCCTCTTGTCATGCGGAAGAAACATTTATATATCTGATCTGTTCCTCTCCTTGTTTTATCCGACAGTATGAACAGTTTGAGAGCACCATTGGCTTCAAGCTTCCCAACCACAGAGCTGCCAAGAGACTATGGAAGGTCTGCATCGAACACCATACCTTTTTTAGGTAAAACAACTTTGTTGCTTTGGGTTACTAACAGATTTAAAGACACCACTTTATTGTTAATTTAGCTTCACCTTTAAGTTCTTGTTTAATCTTCCCAATGGGCAATAATCATGTTGCCGTCTTGATGTGTGTGAGAAGGCTGTGGTATGATTAACCTGGATTGTCAGATCAAAGGGTTCTAAGGTCATAGCCTCCCTCGCTCCAGGTGTACCGTGTCTGTTGTGAGAGTGTTTGTCTTATTCATCTAATGTTAAGACCTGTGTCTGCATGCTCATATTTAATGGTGCACACATTGTTTTCTACCCCAACCCAAAAATTTTACATTTTCAAAATCCCTCAAAGTGATACCTCAAAGTTTGTACTATTGTTGAAGAGTGGTGCAAGATTATGATTTTTGCCTGCTGCAGAAAAAAATCAGGAAAATTCTGTGTACTTGACCATGTTTGGGGACCAGAATATCAAAAAGCACTTCTTCACTATCAGACCGAATGGGGCTTATTGCAAAACTGTTCCGTTCCAAATTGGCAAAGCCCAGCACAGTTGGCACACTTTTGATCTATTTTTTCCATTGTGATGATGTAAAATCAAGAGCAAATATGTACTCCACCGTCTCAGATATTCTGTCTGTTGTCTAAATGATTTACTCTGTTAATTTTAGTAAGTTTTGTTAGTTTTACTGTTAAGTACTGTTAAGCATGTTTAGCTAATTGTTCTGAGAAATCCACACAAAAGAAATAACTTCTCGGCCTGTGCAAAACCATTTGGCCTGCCAGAAACTTTGGGTTGTGTTTATCACTAATAAACAAGCTCTTTAGCACCCTAGCAACCACAAATCATTGCCCTGCAGGCTTTCTGAACACCCTGGAAACCACATAGAGGCCACAAAGAGGCCTAAAGACTCCTTAGAATACCTTAGCAACTATATAGCAACACCCTGGCAACCCCTATTCCTCCAGTAGTTTCAATAAAGTGATGTGGACTTTATTGAAGTTCAAATCATACCTCTAAAATGTAATATTGATCTGTTGTAGGTTAGTATCTCCAGAGCCACCACCAAAGGGCTTTCTGGTGATGGGTTCAAAGTTCAGATACAGTGGGAGGACTCAGGCCCAAACACGGCAGGCCAGCGCTCTGATCGACCGACCTGCTCCGCACATCGAACGGTCCACTAGCAAGAGATACCTTCTATCCCGCAGCCTCGATGGAGGTTAGAGCACTTTCATTTTCCTTCCTTCGCATTTTACTGTCAGGATTGTTTGTGTTGCGGCCAGGCTAATTTTTGTATCATTTTGTCTTTTTACTGCTTGCAGACTCAATAGTCTGTCCTGTTCTTTCAGCTCACAGAAGGCTTGTTGTTGGCCAACAGGCCATTATAGACATAAAACTTGAGTGGTCAAATTGAGAACCTTCCCTAAAGTAAAATTCAAAGAGACTCATTAAACTTTAAAGGCCCCAAAACCAAACAAAACTCCTTTCGTCATCAATAATATGGAACTTATTACAAGTGGGTTTTAGTTATCCTTCTTACTCTTTCATGTTATCATTTATAACTTTAAAGTTTCAGCACACTAGTAAACTCTAAAATCAACTTTTAACACTGAAATCAACTTTTTTAAGATTGCATTAAATGTGTTCATCTATATTAATCTTCAGTGTTGTTGCATTATGAGGCAATTCTATAAGGAAACAGTCATTAACTTATAGCAAATAAATGTATTTTGTTGTTGAAAACAACTTAATGGTCACTATGGGTATATACTATATGTAATAGCATTACAAAATAGCCACAAAAGAAATTAAATATGACATCTATGCATATGAACGAGACAAAAGACACTTGGTAAGGTTTCTTACATAACCTACTCAAATATGAGTTTTGTGCATGCCAGATGGAGGGCATAATGGTATTAAACCAAAACTGTGGAATACCAAATACTAAGAAATACTGAAATTCATTGTAGCTTTCCACTTTATTTGTTATGCATATAACAATTTTAAATAAGGGGAAATATTATATGAGAAATATTATATTAGAAAAAGCAAGACAGAAGTGTTATAATTTTGGACCCCACTGTATTTATGGTAAGAGCTGTGCGCAGCTCGTATTTTATTTTTAAAGCTTTTTATTAGGGCATTTAACTTTAAGTTAATTTATTGTGTTTTAATTATGCCTTTTTATGTTTACCTATAAACATTAGGATTTTATATAGGTTATTAATGCAAGTTGTTTGAAAATAGATGGCTATATGGCTTAAGAGGACCTGAGATTTCCATTACAACCCATTATCACATATTTTTAAATATATTGCTGATTTGCTTTACCAACCCGTTGGTTCTAAAATAATGGGTTTTCAACTGATGTGTGTCCAACAGAGTTCTCCCGACCAGTGTCCACTCTGGGTGAGATCCATGATGCTCTTTCCCAAAAGAGCGAGAGCGAGCAGCCGCAGTGTCTGTCTGGAGATGAAGCTGAACCTGATCTCAGTCTGGACCAAGACCAGGATCAGGACCAAGATCAAGACCAAGACCAGAGCAACAGTGATGAGACAGTTACGACTCCTACCAGGAAAAAAGACATTAAGGTATTTTACTTCACCAGCAAAAACAAAAACTAGAATGTAATAGCGTTACACTGTAAAATAAAGTGTTACCCAATGTGTTTCCAATAAAAAATTATAATTAAGAAACAGACTTATAGTAGTCTGACAAGAATTTAGAATTGGAAATGATTTATGATTTATCACTTGAGATTTGATTTGATTTTTAATTTATTTCATACCTTCAAATCTATTTGTTTTTTTTGTTGTTTACATTAACGTTTTATATATTTTTTATTTGCATCAAAGCTACACAGTGTTATTAGATAAAAGACATTGATTATTTAGAACTGCCCTAGAAAACTTCTGCACAGGGTTTTAATGTTAATGACTTTGAGCTATATGTTCAGTATAATATAAACCACACTGACATGCTTTTCCATGCCTGTCCAAACTAATGGCTCTTTGAATTAGTCATAGCTGAACATCCCAATCCTGCTTTCAACTTAACTTGCTTAACTTAACTAGAACATAGCCTGACTCTTCATAAACTTTCCTCTCTCACCCTTTACAATCCTTCAACCTCTCTGTCATATCTGCCTCTAACTCGCTCTCTCTCTAATAATTACTAAACTTCTTGAGCAATTCACAAGACAGCTCTCTGATCTATCTCTCTCTTACCCTTCCCTGGCTAAAGGAGGATGCAAGTCTGGCTCTTGATAAACAGGAGGTATTTTAAAGCATCGCTGTCTGTGGTTCTACTTGTGCACTTCCTGTTTGATGCAATCAGGCATTCTGCATAAAGTCTGTAGCAAGAAATCCATGTTTTATAAAGTTATCATACTGACAGTCATATTGTGTCATAGTTGACACTTTTAAGTGGCTTCTGCCTAAACGCTTTTTCAATCTTCCTAAGAATTTGCTGAAGCATTAAGATTAGGATTAATGTTGCAATCTGAAAGGTTTCAGATATTTATTTTATTCACCAGCTGCCTTTTGGTTAAAAAGAAGAAAATGTCTATTTGCATGAAACAGCTGAAGTAAATAACCCTCCTTCCTCCATCACATCACCCAGTACCTTTCTTTAAGATTGGCTAAACTTTTTACCTCACCTTGTAACCTTTTGGATGATGTATTAAACTGAAAACTGCTGTGTTTATGTGAATGAAACGATGTATACTTGATGTGGATACTTGACAGATAAAAGAGCGAATTCCGTCGGCACATTTTTTAATAGTTTGCCAAAGTACATTTTATATGCATACATACGCGTACATATGCGTCAGATGGACATCTTTACCATGCTATATCTTGCTGTTTTCTTAGCATTTTATGGCATCATGTATTATAGACACAGTGTCAAGTTAAAAATACACTGTTCTTGAACAGCTGCACTCCAACTTGTTTTGAACACAATAGTGCTTCGGGTGTTTACATCTCATAATTGCGCTTTCATGTTAACAATTTTTCTGACAACAGAAATCAACAGAATCTATTTAGTGAACAGTGTTGAGTGTCCATCAACAGTTTCTGTTCCAACAAGGATTGTCACAAAAATGTCATTAATTCACACCAATACCTGTAAATACTCAAAAAACTAATACGCTATGTAACACATTTTTTTATGTTTAAAGTTAAATATTTGTGTAAATATTAACACAGGTATTTCTTTGTTAAATAAACATTTATTTTTCTCCCTTATTGTAATATGAACTTTGGTATACCAAAGAACCATTATTTTACAATTGCACACCACATACTGGTTGTGGTACTAGTTGCCATCCCTAGCTAAGATCTCCACAAATCTTTACCCTTCCTGTTCCTGTGTGGTCTTGAACTGTTGTTTCTGTCCGCTCTTGTGTTCCCTGTTCCTGCCTGCAACTAACATCAACCTCCATCCTGTTTATCCCTCCATTTCTGCTGCTTTCCTCTGCCTGTTCTTTACACCTGGAGCAGGAGTTAACCCCTCTACACAAGCAGGAGGTATCTCTTCCTCAAGCTTATTCTAAAAGCTTTTCTGTACTAATACAATCCTAGTACTCTAAAGAAAGGCGCTCATATTCTACCGAGCAGCACTAATGAAAAGTACCAAACAAAACTATGGTATTATGTACCATGTTTTATGCAAATATACTATGGTAGTATCATAGAACAAAATGTAATAGCGTT
>JAZGTI010007598.1:0-21416 GCA_036877585.1 Botia kubotai
GGGTTCGATCCCAGGGATTGCACATACTCAATGTATAGTGATCAATGTGTAGTATAATGCAAAGTCGCTTTGGATAAAAGCGTCTGCCAAATGCCTAAATGTAAATATCATCAAAAACATGTAGTCAGCGGAATGTTTTACAAATGTTACAGCGTTTAAAAAATATAATGAATAACAGTTTTAAAACCAAGCAATAAAGTTCCAAGAAAATTCAAAGTTTCATTTTTTAAATTTTGGTTACTTAATGGAAACATTAGGGAAATGTTCTTGCAGCCTAATATTGTTAGCGGAGTTGTTCCGTATTATTTTTCCGTTTGCATCTAAGGTGTGTGATTTAAATGGGCTTTCATTCTGCAGAAATCCAGACACACGGTTGAGCTCCGAAACAAATGAAGATGGAGGCAGTAATATAGAATATGTGGCAATAATCCTGCCTGATGCTTCCATGCTACACTTCCCCTGCCTGTCACTGTAGCTCTATTAAATGTTGTTGTGTTTTATGAGGCCCGTGAGGCGCCCAAACAAGCTCATATTTACCTCTCTGCATTATTCAAGAACTAGTTATTGAGAATGTGAAACTTTAATGACAAACGTGGGCAAGGTCAAGATCCACCAGCCGCAATATTTACGGATGTTTTCTTAAATCCGGGATTGTTTTGTCTGTCAGAAGCGGCGTGTTTGGAAGTCGCCGGCGTGTTCTCACGGTCTGCTTCCTCTGAACCTCTTCTGTTGCTTTTCCATTTGAATGGCAATCGCAGGTGGTTCCAGCAGAAAGATGCAAAGCAACGGACAGAACATTATTATAGCGTTTGTGTGTGTTTACGGCGCAGTCTGACGGTCTAACGAGGTCCCTGCAGTGTCGTTTCCACACTGTTTTGAATTACTGATGAGAAGCTGCAGACTGTTGTTTTCCAATCACAAAATCAACTTGAGTCTGATCCTGTGACCCGGTCCGTGCAGCTTTTATTGACTCCAGCGCCGGACGCAACAGAGCAACATGTCAGTACATGTCAGTACACGTCTATCTTCGTGAAATAACCCAGTTTAAGAATTAAGACTCGGGTTTTAGGGTTAAAGTTAGGTATGGGTAATGATTATGTGTTTTTTTAGGTTTTGCTAAATTGTTAGCTGTGCCGAAGCTGTCAGGCCTGTTTGAGACTGTTGGCCATCATTGGTGTGTGTGTGTGTTGTGCGTGTAGACTGCATTTGTTTTTAAATGCATCTGTGTTAATTTTGTCAATTTCTGGCTGGTTTGGTTTTCTCAGGTCAGTCAGTTGAGCTCACAGACATGGAGAACGGCGGCTTGTGTAACGTTCGTGAGTTCAACTGCAACAGCATGAGAGTTTTTGGGCTGGGCTTCATCGACTCCACTGACCTCGCATGCCTTGTGCTTAAATTAAAGGTGAGACACCAAGAAAAACGTTCTTCTTCTCTTCTCTTCCTTCTGTCTTTCTGTCACTGTCTGTCAGTCTGTCTCGTCTTTCTCTTCACACTTTTGTCTGTGTGTTTGTTTCTTTTGGTCACGTTCAGATCCTCTAAGCTCGTCTTCTTTAATATTTCATCAAACAGGGTTTATGAATCTTAGCATGGCTGTTTTTAATACCTGCCTGCCATCTGTTTGGTTATTTAATTAAAAGAACGAGCAAAAGACGTAGGGGACATCTGATGAGATAAGAAAAGCAATAAAAACAGTAATCAGTCAACAGCACAGAACACACACACAGAAACCCAGCGGTAAACACACGCCAACACACACATAATGTGTCGTAATTACCCGAGGAACTTTTATCAGCGGTGCTCGGAGGAAAACATCTTGAAATTTTGTGACTTATTAAATGCTGTTTTGTTGCATCAGAATAGCTCAAACTCTTATTTAATAACAGTAAATCACCATGTTTTAAGGGCAACTTTTTAAAGCAGACTTAAGGGAATATTTTGTGTCTGCCTGACGGTTTTTCTTCCCCTGAGGTACCTCGATAACCAGAGGGCTCTGAGACTTTTGACTAAGACACAATCAATCGCATGTCCAATAGTTGAGCTAAACTGACAATTATTGATTTAAAAGCTGTATAAACTGGACTGTGGGTGATCAGTGTGAATAAGTGGTTGTTTCTGGTGCTGAAATACCTCAAGATTTGATTCTTCCTGCGTCTCAGGTAATACAGCATTGCACTCAGAAAGCACAAGTTATGAAGAACAGAACTGTTTTTTTCATTGTTACCTTTTTTATTCTACGGCACAGCTGTTGTTGTTTTTATTGTGCTGTATGTTGTTTTTGTGGAGTCAGTATTATTGTGTGTGATAATCAACAGCAAATTCCGTCAAAACCTAAAATAATATTTGAATATGTTTTTCTGCACTTATTTAAATTTCACAGCTTGGATATTTCCTGCCTTACGTTTCTCCTGCCTCTCTTCTCCTCTTTTTTCTCTTTTTTCTGCCTACAGTGTGCGATCATTCTGTTTGGGCAAATTAGTTTGACATTTATTATTCTCTGTCTCTCTCTCTCTCTCTCTCTCTCACTCTCTCTCTGTTTTTCTCTCTGTCTCCCTTTCTTTCTATGTCTCTCTCTTTCTATTTCTCTGACTCTCTCTCTCGCTGTCTCTCTCTCTTTCTAAAAGTAAAGGACCGGAATTAAAGATTGCTCTACTGTATAGTTTTATATAGTCATATAATCTCATACAGCTGTGTTACATATGCTCATCTCAGTTCATCTTCTGGTAAATGTCGCGAGTTTTTGAATAAACTATTCCTTTAAAAAAAAAACACTATTTTCTTCCCTTTCATTTTAGCAAATGAACGGAGTTTGGATCCCTGAGGAGGAAAAGAGAACCAGAGCGACCTTCCTCAGCTCCAGAGCCGTGGACTGCACCATCCCGCCGATTAACAACATGGCTGCCGACGGCGTGAACTTCATGGCCGATGATCGGCCTTATGCGAGATGGGAAGTGAAGGTACTTTTCCATCCATCGCAGAGAACGATTTTTCCGCTATCATTTTTAATAATAGTGTTGATAAGATGTGTGGCCGTCTCTTGGTCCGAAATCCGACTGGACAAAAAATCCAAAACAATGAACTGTAGCGTTAGCTAACGCTACAATGAACTGTAGCGTTAGCTAGGCTGTCCAAACTGCCTCTGCGATGTATCAATTCGAGAACGTTGGCAAAATGTAATCACGCAACCCATGCGGCAAGTCTCCTTCACAGTCGTGGGTTTTAACGGCGATAGCTGCGTGAAAATCGGACGTAATTTATGTCGCTCGCGTGCGCTGTTTGAGGCGAAGCGAAATGATGCGTGTGAAGATGCTTTAAACATTATATCACAGCAAACCCATTGAGCCGTAAGATGGAGGAGACGTTTTCTGTTCTGAGTGATGACCATAAAGGCAACACAATCATTTTAATCATTTTTACGACCTATGACGACACAGCCAACGCACGGAGATCGGCAAGACGGGTTGTCCATATCTTTATGTATATGACTAACATAAACGCTCAAAAATGAAGAAACCCTCTTTAGCTTAGCTCAGTTTGTAGAGCTGTTCTGACCTTGACCTCGGTTTGTATCGTATACGGAGTTCCACACGGTAACCCGTGCCAGAGTGGGCCTTGATCTCCACGTATGTGCGTTAATGAGCGTTTCAGTGTTTACCGAAGTATAAAAAATGGCTGCTAAGGATCGGCCAAGATGAAGAGAATCATTAACATAAATTGAAATGCTGGGAGAACCACGGGGCGTCTCTGAAGGTCAGATCAAAGACTTATCTGTGAGGTAATACATCTACCTCAGCTGCTCGCACACATTAATCTGAAGGCTTTTGGGATTAACAGTCACTGAAGGGTTGAAAAATGAAGCTCACTTTTGGATTTACGCAAACGTTCACGACTAAAGAAGCTTTAAAATGTTACAGTAGAAGTCTTGATCTCTCTCTCTCTCTCTCTTCTCTCAGATAACTAATGATGGCCGTCTGTACAGCGAGGGGAAGATCTTGACCCTTTATGATGGTATTTGCCAGCTGTGTGTGAGTCCCTCTGGGTTCTGCAAGTTGAAGGTAATCATATTCAAACACTTAGAGGTAATACACTCATAAATCCGCTTTCACACCTCGGAGCTGCGGCACGTTAGCGCGCTCTCTTATGAGGCATACAGAGCCACGCTCACGTGCGCGCAGGTCTGAATCTAACCTGCGCAGAGTCTCCATTCCTGCTTTACTGTAAATCTTGACTGTCCTAGCCTGTAAAGTTTATCAGTGTGGCTTGAAAATACATCCATGATGGTTTCTGCGCATCTTCCATGCGGACCTCTAGCAGTTACAAACGTTATTTGGAATTTTCCAAGACTCTGGAAGTTAAGTCTTGTCATATCGGTTTTGTCTCACAACTGTCGCCAGCACAACTGTTGGGTACAGTTAACTCGGCCCACGGGGAGCGTGCTGGAAAACTCGCGGTACGTATGCGAAAAACAGACACAAACAGAATATTATTCACAACATTGAAAGCGACGCTGTTAGCGATCCCACGAGCGCCTGTTCTCCTGAACGAAACCTGATGTCCTTTCCTAATCTTTCGTTCCTCCTCTCCCTCTCGGTTTTTCCTCCGCAGGTTTTCAGCCGACACACACCAAGTAATCTCAGCAGGAGAGATGAGTTATCGCGGCGTATCCGTTCGGTGTCTGTTTATCTTCTCCGCTTTACTCTGCGTGGATGTCCTCTGGGCACTGCGACTTACATGTCCCTCTGGATATTAGAAACTTGAAATATAGAGATTTTATCAGCTTCAGGCTTTATGCTTTGGTGATTTATAGCAAAGACAGCCGGGGTTTATCTCTGAGGTTTGACAGAGGAAGTTGGGCCGAGCCGCTGTGTAACTGTGAGCAGAACATTGGCAGTCTCCACTGGTGCGGTCAGCTGGAGAATTTATAAAGCGATCAGTGACTCTTTTCATCCTGTAGATCAGGTGGTAGGGTGTGATGCTTGCAACATGATGTCACAGGTTCCATTCCCAGAGCATGCACAAACTAATAAAGTGTTCTGTGTACATGATGGCAATGTTGGTAACTTTGGTCACTTGTTTGTAAGTGTGTGTCCGATGAATAAATGAGTTGGTTTGATTGTCTCTCTCTCTCTCTCTGTCTCTCTCTCTCTTAGGAGAAGACTTGTAATATAGACGGTATGTGTTTTGCTGACGGAGACTCCAGCTCGTCTAGTCCATGTCTGCTGTGTAACTCGACAGTCTCCAAATACACCTGGTCTATTAATGAAGGTAAACCAAATGTGCAGTAACACCAAACCGGTGCGTTCATGAGCTGTACGTTGTCATTGTATTCATTTATATATATGACTTCTGTATAAAGCCATGGCCTAGCAGTTAGCATGCGTGCTCCAGGTGCACCGAGCCTCGGTGCTTATGTGGAAGATTCAAATTTGGCTCCTAATGCCGTTTTCCCCGTTTGTCATCAGCTAAACAATGGTCCAAAAAAGTTCACAAACGTTTTGACAAAGAAGACACATACAGTATTTCAGTGGAAAACGTCTGGCGTGCTTGTCTCGTTTATTCATTATCGCTTTGGGAAAGAGGCAGAAGTGAAGAGACGCGCGCCGGCGAGCCGCGAGTTTGAGCGTGTTTGATGTTGAAAGCTTTTATCGTGCTAGATCTGCCTTTATTACCGCCGCTAAATAGAGACGTTATGAGGAGAGGCGGCTAGAATTTGCTCGCTGTGAATTTTAATTAGCTGACGTTACGTTTTTAAGCTTTACTGTCCAGAAACTTGGAAGGTGGTTTTATCAGATTGAGGCGCTTTATGTTTACAGTAATTTCTCTGTCATTTTGGATTACTTTCCCCTAGCTGTGTTTTCCTCTCATGAGACATGACATCTGAGACATTAGAGGTCCCCAACAGTCCTCCACAGACTTCCATTGCACTGATATTATCATCATTTCAAAAACAGTGTTTCTGTGTGTGTTAGGAGAGTTCCTGTAGCTAAATGGTTAGATCACCGTGCCTGCAACACCACGGTTAGGGTTTGGTTCCTAGCAACACGCTGACACAACTGACAGACGTGTGCGTGTCAGCTAGTTTTTGACGTCTTGGCTCGTCAGACACACACCGCTTGTCTAATCTGTTTTAATGCCAATTAATAAAAACACCTTCTGGCATTTTTATGTTATTAAAATGTTATTTCAAGTCATTTTTAAGAAGAGCGCTTTCAGAAGTCGTTTCTCTCAAGTAAACATGCCAATTAGCAGCTACACACAGTCAGTTCCTTGGGAACCCAGTTTGGAGCAGCAGGTTGTATTTTAGCACAGATTCCACCACCTTTGACACACACACAAATACACACGCGTGTGTACAGAGATTTCTGAGAGGAAAACATTGTGTTTGTCTGGGCTGCAAATGAGGGCTCGGCTGATGCTGTCTCTCTCTGCCTCCCTCTTTCCATTCTTACGCTCTTGTTTTTTGGCCTATTGTTTTTCTTTGTCTCTGTTCTGAGGCGAAACAAAGTATGTTCGTTCATTCACGCAGACAAATTAAATTTAGAAGGTCGAGTTGATTGTCAGAATAAAACATGGGCGGTTAAATGTTAGATTAGCATTTGGGCTGCGGGGAAATTGTTGCGTAACTAAACCAAATGTGCAAAAACAGACGTCAGATTATTTAGAAACTGTTCGCTTTCCAAGGACGTACTTTGATGACACGCACCAAACAGAGAAATGTATTCTAAACCACTTAACCACTTAATAATTACATTTAAATTAAATGATCGTTTATCTGTGTCAACTGTTGCTTTAAATGACATAATGAGGAGGAAGTGACATCATTTGAGTTATTAGGAGCCAGATTGTAAAGTTGGCACATTTTACCGTCATTTAACAATTACAATGTTTCTTGTCACGCATGGTAAGAAGATTTATCATTTAAAAACGTCACAAAATACGCGTAACTTTTATGTTATGAAATGTTAACAAACATTTATGAATTGTTAACAAACATTGCTACTGTAGCTTGAGGTGGCACAATGAAGTTTTGTAGCACAATAGGCTGTTTAAAAGTTTCTGACTCAAATTCAGTTGTGTATGCAGCAGTTTTGTAGAATACCTCTTTTATTTGTATTTGTTGTTTGTATGCGTGAGAAGAGATGCTAAGTGTTTAGCTAAAGCTTGTCGCTTTCTTTTGCATTAAATTTGTGTATGTACTTCTTTTTGTGAACGACTTTGTTTTAATTCAAATGAAACACAGTTGCGTTCATAGCTGACAGGAGAACAGATTTACGAATTCATGTGATTGTTCCACGTTTCGCCGCCCCAGCACGCGCGGGCCCGCGTACATCACGCTGTTTTCGAATGAGATTTTCAATGTGAGTGACATATTTTGCGAAACGCATTTGCGTTCTCACACGAGGGTTGGTTTAGTTTTGTAGGTTTTTTGTTGTGGATAATTGCATGTCACTTAAGATGGATTTGAGCAGCATGTTGCTGTTTTCTTTGTCGAATTTCAGGAGAAATGAGGAAAAATAACTGTCAGATGCAAAAGCCTGAAATCCCCTAGATCACATTTTATCCCATAAGTGTCGTGTTTCTGATATTAGAAACACAGATATCTCATTCTGTTTGCTTCTAGTGATTCTCTTTCTGAAATAACATATAAAATGATATCAAGTTTGGGGAAGATTTTGTTAAAGGGATAGTGCACATAAAAATGAAACTTATGACATAAAGAACTTTTGGTCTTTATACGAATATAATTTATTGTTAAATGTAATTGAATATGTACGATCAAAAAACAAGTCCCTTCATTTCCGCAGCTAATCGCCCCCCGACCTTCCACGCGCCACAGGCTGGACTCCAGACCTTCGTGGGGGAGAACTTTGTGTATCAATTTACAGCCACGGACCCAGAGGGCTCCGCCCTCCTCTTCCATCTGGAGACGGGGCCCCCAGGGGCCTCCGTGTCCCCCGCCGGGCTGCTCATCTGGAAGGTGCAGGCGGAGAAAACGCAGAGTTTTCAATTCACAGTGTCTGATGAGTGTGACGCGCAGAGCAGATTTATCGTGCAGGTGAGAGACAGAGTTACTGATTCATATGTTTAAAGTAAGAAATACATTTCTGTGACCCATGATTTAGTTTATTAATAGGGATTTTATTCGGTGATCTAAAAAGGACGAAAAAAACATGTTAATATTTTAACATTGTAATACCATGTTTTCTTAGACATGACAAAATACTGTGGTATTCTTTAAAGTACCCTGTAGTACCATGTAAACCGTGTATGTGAATATACAGTTTATATATAGTTTCAGTAACACAGTAATACCATCTGATACAGCTCTGTACATGGTAAGACAACCTTATTGTTTAAGATCACATCGTTTCGGGTATGACGACAGTTTATGATATGAACACACTTTTATAATCTCTGCATACGGACGGCGTTCCTCAGCTGTGTAGATTCTCTTGAGTCTTGTGCCAGAGCAGAGAAAGACAAACGCTCTCCATCTCCTCTCTGGACTCTAGACAGCTAACAAGCATCTGCTTCCTGCCTCCCAGCGCTCATTACAAACTGTCTGTGTGAGACAGAGTTGTCTGAGGATGGCAGAGGGGGCCTGTAATTAACCGGGCTGTCTCGAAAACTGCCTGCATTCGTGGATTAAGATTTGAGTCCCTTTTGCTGATTTAATACAGAGAAATGAGGACGGAATAACAAGAAACGAGTTTTAAAATAATTAAAAACTTCGCTTTATTGTTCTTTTTACATGTTACATGCAGTGCCCCCTTAAAAAATTGGGACAGTTAAGCCATACAAAATGTATTAAAAAGATGCCATGGGGATATAACCAGAATATCAAACCAAGTCACATCTGTTTTTATTAAAAGGAGTTTGATAGGTTTTAATAACATTATACGGTAGATTTAGTTTTATTTTTAGTAAAACATGTCTGTAGTTAGTGAGATGAACTACAGCTGTGGTTACTCGGCTGGTACACCTGTGATTCTTCCTTCAGTTTTCACTTTTTTGCTCTGAACAAAAAAAAAACGGCCTTTTTTTAAACAGCCAATAATTTTATTCCATTACCTTGCGCTTCTGTCTGCGTTTCCACGGTAACAGGTAAACGTCCGGCCGTGCCGGTGTGAGAACGGAGGAACGTGTGTGACCGACATCACATATCCGCCGGGCCGCGGGGAGTACCTGTGTGTATGCCCAATGGGTTTCCATGGTGACCTGTGCCAGGAAGAGCTGAACGAATGCGCTTCCGACCCGTGTGGGGCGGGGGTGTGTGTAGACCAGGTGGATGGGTTCGAATGCCAGTGCTCACCCGGACTCACGGGTATGTAGTCGTAAAAACTCCCTCAGTGCAAAAATCGTTGATGTTTATGTTACAAATGCATTAACTCGCGGCAAAGCGTGTGGTTCTGTACATCACCTATTAATTTGTTTTTCTATTGGCCATCAAAGCTAATTTGAGCGGAACCGGTACATCTGATCTTTAGGTGGGTCTCACCTGTTGGATCAAGCGTTTCCAAATCCATGTCTTCACATCACACGTTTCCCTAATCCCTGACAGCCTTCTTCGCGTCATGTCGACACCGGAGCGTCTTCATAAATAAGCAGCGCTCGGAAATCGTGGAACGACAACTAAATGTGACAAGATAATCATTATAACCTCGTCGTCTGCAGACGAACTGTCGGAAACTCACGCAGGCATGACCGCGTGGTGGTTTTTCCACTTGAGCTGTTACATGCCCTTCTGTCATTAGAACAGTATTATTATGAAAATCTTTGGTTCAGTAACCTGACTTGATTGGTTTTGGTTTGGCTGTTTAGCTTTGGCTGTTAGCCTCTGCTGGTAGATAACTACACTGTTTGAGCTTGTAGCCTGTCATAGTTAAAACCAAGACGTTGTTTATTTACCTTTTGCTCACAGCACGCTTGAACAAAAAAGTAGATGAATATACGTGTGGGTGAAAACTAGCAAAAGTCAAAAAGTCTAACAAAAGTCTTGCAGACAAGGGTTTCTGGCAGGAGAGTTCGTTGAGCATCTGTTATTCAGAATGTAATAAAAAAACTAATTCTTCATGTCATGCCTCAAACGTTTGCTGAAATATAGACCTTAATCTCTAATGCTTTTATTTAATGGCACGCCATGCTAATCAGACAGCCTGCGTGAAATGTGCGAGCTGTTTCAAACACTGAGTCAGTTGAGACTTCTGATTGGCTAATAGTTAGCGTTCCGCTACAACTTCGTACCGCTATTGGCCACCGCAGATTGTTAAGACATGATTGGAGATCTGTTCCAAAGCACTTCAAGAAAATGCTTCAAACAACACAAGTCCAACTAACAAATAGATGAACTGCCAGCAGGTAGCGTTGAACCCAAACAGAGAAAAACTTTGCATGTGACAAACTGTCGTACTCTTCGTGTGATCGTGCCAAAACGCAGTTACGAATCAGAGATGGTTTATCGCTATTGAAAATAGTGTTCTGTTTGCCTACTCGATATTTTAGGAGGAAATTATGATTCTCTCAAAACAATTCTTTCATACCTTTCAAATTTCAAATACGCTTCCATTTGCGTGCTCGGCATGCGGAATTCGCTAGATGTGAAAAGCTGTAATTTCACATGAAAGGCTCAACCAAATAACAGTTATCTGACAAAAACCAACAAGTAGTTTTGTTGGTCAGGTTCACAAGTGCCTCTCCCAAATTATCATTTAGCACACAATGACAAACACACACACACAGCTGTACGTACGTTACAATATATCACACACCTTCTCGTTGTGATTGTACGGAATCTTTCGGCCTGTTTTTCTGTTTATGTGTGTTTCTCCGTGTTCTGTTCCACAGGTGTGATGTGTGAGGAGGATGTAAACGAGTGCGAGAGATCTCCGTGTTTTCCCTCCGTAACGTGTGTAAATACTGTCGGCTCTTTCCGCTGTGGCCCCTGCCCCCAAGGGCTGGAAGGAAATGGGGTCTCCTGCAAAGGTGAGAATGTTCCCCCTGAAAGCGAAATTTCCTTTCCGAGCACGTTTACATCCGGACACAAAAAAGAAGCTTTTGCCAAGAGCCGACTCAAAAATCAGTGGCAAACAGAACTTGACCTCAGCTTTGTGCTTGTGCACAAAAAGGGAACAAAGCCGAGGTTTCTTTTGTTTTGCGTTCACACACAGAGGCCAAAGCGGCACGATTCATCCAGGGTCTGCTTTAGGAAACACAGACTTTTCATTGTGTAAAAATCAAGGACTCAGTTTAAGAGCTGGTCTGTGAAATACGCTCGCAGACTTGCCAAATATAAATGAAAACGGTGGACATTTCAAAAGAATAGCAGCTACGATGTATTTTGATGTTACACAGTTAATGCATTATGAATGATTCAAAAAAGCATTTTAAAAGGTTGTATTATGTACTGCATTTGATTTTTCTTTTCTGAGGTGCATTTATAATATTACCAAGCTTTCTCGCACCAAAAACAGTCATTGTTGAGTTTTTTTTATTGTCATTTTCTCGTAGACTTGTGGTTTTTCTTTGGTTCTAAATGGAACAATTGGCGACCAGAACCGGTTATTTCTGTTCTAAAAGATGTGTCATGTTTTTCTCAGCACTTGTGCGCTTGTGGGGCTTCAGACCGATGTATTTTCCATCCTTCTCTGTTGCACCTTGGAAAAATGTTCGCAAATGTCTTTTGATGGTATTCTGCGAGCTATAAACCTTTTCATAACATCAGGAAGCCCCGTGTTCACGATTTCCAGAGATTTGATGGCTTCTTCATCCAGGTCTGGTCTGGATGGGCTATTACAAACACGATCTGTCTGATTGCAATGTGTAGAACCACAACAGAGCAGCAGAAGCTGGATTCACTGCTGGGCTTTGATTACGGCCGACAGAACCGCAGGGGGGGGACAATAAAATCCAGATGGCAGATGATGTTCTCCACCTTTCTCCAGCTTGTGCACACAGACTATATGAGACACTTCTCCAGAGATAACTGGTAAAACACAGCTTCATGTGGAAAAAAACAACTTGAAGTGGTTTCCTGGCTTGGAGAGCGAGAGTGAGAGAGTGAAGTTTTCTCAGGTGGATGAAGACAACAGCGTCAGCGTTCTTCAAACCTGACTTTGAAGAGCAGTTGAGAGCGGAAAACATTGGCAGATGCTGTTGTTGTTTTAAGCTGAATATGGTGGATTCCAGGAGATGTGTAACCAAATGAAGTTAGCAACCTTAAAAATGGAGGGGAAAAGATGCTAGATGCTAAAGATGCTAAAGCTAACTACCTGCCTGCTGTCGTTCTATTCCTAATTCTTTTTATTCCTAATTCTATTCCCATTGTTTCTAAGAGAAATAGAATTACGATTCAATCCACCCGACTGTGAAAATCAGATACTGTTTAATTCAGAACAGATTGTAATTTACATCCAAACCGACGTAAGACTGAACATGTAGCTCAACTGGTAGACCATTGGACCAGCAGCGGAAGGGCTGTGGGTTCGATCCCAGGAAACACACATACTGATAGAATGTGTAGCTTGAGTGTATTGTAAGTTGTTCTGGATAGAACTGTTCACCAAATGCATTAGTAAATAACACAAATAGATTTATTTTCAAGAATATTGGCAACAAGGCAAAAAAACAGTGGCAGAAATATTTTAAAAAAATTTATATATTACAATTGGTCGATCACAAAAGTATGTTAAATAAAGAACACAAATTCAAAAACAAATCAATCTGTCACTTTCTCTCTCTCTCTCTCTCTCTCTCTCTTCCAGCACCATTAAAATTGGTCACATCTCCGCCCATCAGCTCCCATGCTGTCTCCTCGTCCCCACTTCCCACCACGCGGCCCATCGCCAAAACGGTCACCCGTCTTTTTAAAACAACCTCTACCCACCTCTCACCAGAGTCCAACGAAGCTCAGAGCAAGACCCTGCTCAACAAAGCCGGCACCACTCTGAGTCAAAAAACTGGCAAGTATCTGCATCCATTGTTCTGTCTATCCACACTCACAGATGGCCAGGAAACAAGACCGTGAGGTTTTCGTTTAGAGCCAAAAACGCCCACTGCTGGTGTCGTGACATTGCGGAAAAACGCTTCTGTCTTTGCCGTACGCAGCGTGATGTCTCTTCAGTCCCCCAGAGTCATTTCCTGAATGCTCTTTTTTCTGTGTGTGATGTTCCCAGGAAATGACTTTCCTCCAGCTGCTAAGCGCAAAGTAAGATGGGGCCTGCTGGCGTATCTGTATGCTAGCACCTCTTAGCCTCTTATCTCGGTGTAAAGCCTGAAATTAGTGATGCTAATTAGCTCTCGCTCTCTCCCTCCCTCTCTCTCTCTCTCTCTCTCTCTCTTTTCTCTGTCTTTCTCTGTGAGACGCAAGGTTAAATAAAAGGCAAATCTTTATTTAGTACAGGATTAAACCACAGAGCCAGATTATTATGATGCTACATGTACACTCTCTTTAATGTCTCGCTTGTTTCTGACAGAAATCAGCGAGATTAAGTGGAGACTTTTGCTTTTGTGTTGCTGTAGCTCAACTGGTAGAGCATCGCGCAAGGTCATAGGTTCGAGTACTCGGGAACTCACATGCTGATCAAATGCCAAAATTCCAAATTCTAGATTTTGAATTTATTAGCAAAAAGAACATTTTGTTTTTTATGTCAAGTCAAGTAAAACCATCTGCCGAATGCATAAATATAAATGCTTCTTGGTTTTTACTTCTTAGAAAAAGCCGCTGGAAATCTGCTGTAAGGTTTCATCTCATATCAAGAATGTCTCAGACTGTCTCAGATTTGAGCTACGAGAGTCTGCAATGAAAAACATTGTACATCAAATTCCTCTAAGACCAAATGATCTGAAATGAGTTTTGGAACAGCGACACGGAGAGAAAATCCATCAGTAAAGTTCTCAGTGATGTTTCAATCAAGTCTCCTGAGCTATAACAGAGCCACGTACGAGCAATACTCCTTCTCTCTCGTGATGCTCAATTACCGTCTGTTCTGTGACAAACACAACTGAGGTATTAACAAATACTGCGGTGGTCCAGTGGATCTGCTGCTAATGTTTGCTGGTACTGTCACATCAGACCTCAGGAGAACTCCAGGTTGTGGAATGTAAATTGGTTTCCTGTCTCCCTCTCTCTCTCTCTCTCTCTCTCCACTGCAGCTTTTGGCATTTCAGCAAAGAACATTTTGCTTTCTCGTCACAATGTCATCTTTTATTATTTGTTTCCTAATCCTTCTTTAAAGCTTTCCGGCTGCTTTTAAACATGATTCGGCAACAGAAGACAAACAACGGCCGCAGTTAGACACTAGAGGGAGCGTCACGTGACTGCTGCGTTAGATATAGAACTTTTCACACTGGTACGTTAACCGATCAGGTGAAGTCATATGACGGATTTGAGGTATTTATCGCAATGCATTCTGGGATACGCCTTATCTGTGAAGAAAACCTGCGATGTTGTTTTAGAGTTTGGCCAAAACGACAGAATTTGGTAACCCTCCATATTGGCAACCCTCGATGCCGCAAACTTCTGTCTCGGCGGGCGGCAGGTTTAGAGATATTGTCTCGTAGTCCATGACAGCGCAATGTTTCTCTCACGGCTGTTTAATTTTACAATTAAGAGGGTCGCTGTAGACTGTAAAGCTATTGTAATTGTTTTGAATTACTGACTGAATTTTAAAGGTCATTACCAATGCCGGGGGTCGTCGGCTCGCCAGGCGCTACGAAACATAAGGTTTAATAAAATCTTGTTCGTCGCTACCCTTGTTGTCCTTTCGTAACACTAATTGAAAATGAAATTAAAAAGCGCCGTCAACGGTCACACGGCCTCCGGCGGCACTCGGGGCGATTCAAAATTGAGGTGACACAATATATCCCCTCGTTCTTTGTCGCGTCCTCGTTTCCACTCACAGTTTTATCCGTCAGTGGTGATTATTGAGGCACAGGGAGGAGAGAATTGACACTAAGCACGGGGGATTTGTAAAGTCCACCGAGATTTACTGTCCCATGAGTCACCTCTTCTGAACGAGACGAGGCTGGAGTTTGCTGGACAAATAGCTAGCTCTGAAAAGCCCCTATCGTTCTCAAAAGCGCCTCATCTCTCGCTAATACAGCCTCACCGGCTTGTAAATTGCCTGCCATCACACTCATAGGTGGAGATGAGATGGAAAACAGAGGGAATGCGAGCTGTCGCCCCCCTCAGCCGATAAATCCAGCTGTTGTTTGAGGGATTCACGCTGACCTTGTGGAAGTAGGACAAAAAGCCCGGGCAATAACCCCTGATATGCGCAATCACAAAGCCTGTAAATCTATTTTTAATGGAAGACAGCTGCTAACTGTTTCATCTTTCTCTGTTCTGATGACAGAAGGTGGGATTCTTGTTTCATTTGACACCATACGCGCGTCGACCGAGCAGCTGCGTACGTCCGTGTACGAGATGTGGGCGTACTTATTTAATAAAAAATGGGTGACGTGACCCCCATAGACTGATGCAAACATTCTTTCCTGTGCATTTGTATCCTATACTTTGTTGCTGTGTGTACAAGTCATGTGTTTGGTTCAAGATAACGGGGTCGGAGGAAGTGAGGTAAGCATTTCAGGGCGTGGCCTCAGAGTGAGATTGTGGAATTGTGGGTAAGGGCTGCAGTAAAGGTGATGTCAGAAATACAGCAGTGAATCTGCTCTGTGTAGCCTCGGTCCGGAGGGCTTGTGAGCTTAAACACACATCAGTCACCCGCTAAGACACTAATGAATGCAGGTTAAACGCTGACAGCACAAAATGTTAATGCAAAGACAAAAACTAGCATTTTATTTGGACAAATTGGGTTTTTGTTCCTTATTCATACATTGTTCAAATTGTAACTTTTGTGTATGCAACCAAATATGGGTATAAATGTAATATTTTATGTATTTTTTACTATTTTAAATTATGGGATTGCCTTAGCTGTGACGTGTCATGCTGCTTTGGAAGCATCATTTTCTAGATTGTAATCTTATCTGTTCTAATTAAGAAACATTTTTTTGATTTTCTGTATCACACTTCAGGTTATCCCAAAGCACTGAATATGACAGCCAAGTGCACAAGCAGGCCGTGTTTTCCGGGCGTTCAGTGCATTGACCTCCGGCCGCCCTACACTGGGTACGTCTGCGGGCGATGTCCTCCAGGTTACCATGGCAACGGGCGTACCTGCACCAAACAACCGAAACATGCCAGTAAGTGTTTCTCCATCAATCAGTTAGCTAACGTCGCTCAGCTGGATTTAAGTCTTTTGAACAGACGAACTTTAGCTTAATTTTTACGTCCTCTACGCGTTAAACTTTGCAGCGGCTCGTAAATTAAACAATCAAACTTTTTCACAGATGTTGCATCATCGCGACGACTTAATTTCCATCTCGGCTCAGTTTGAAAGTTCATCTGTCGATGTTTTCCTCCCGAATCCCTCCTTAATCCTTTTTGTTTCATCTGCTGAACGCGCACAGCTCGGGTAATTAGAGAAAAACATAACGAACAGGAAACGACGCTGTCGTAATCCTCGGAACCAGACAGGTGCTTTGATACGCTCGATAACTGAGACCTGGAAACGTCTGGAACTCCGCGAGGCGCGATCCTCAGAGCTCTGCCTCTTGACCCTCAGCGTGTGTTTGGCGAACAGGCAGCGAGAAAGGAACGAGACGAGCGAGAATTAGTAAAGGAATGTGTAAACTCATTTTTGGAAGGAGAGCTAACGTACTATTTTAACAAAAATTACCAGACTGAATCTTATCCCTTATTATCCCTAAGCTACAGCGTGTTACATTTTTCTCTGTGGAAATTCATGTTTGTTTGACTTCTTAATCTGTTGCTTCGCTTGAGAAATCCTCCCAGTTCACTTTTCGAGGATGCGGTATTGCAGCCCGCATGCAGAGGGGGGTAATGACTTGTAATGCAGTTTTCCCGTGAATGGGCCGCTGTTGGGATTGTTCCTAATGGTGCCGTTATCAGAAGCGAATCCGCGAGCAGCCGCAGTGGGAACTTGAAAGGAAAGCGCTTTATTTTGCAGGCTAATTCCTTCATTGTTGCTTCGCGGCCCAGATTCACACATTTAAAAACAATGGAGGATTGTTTTTAAATCTGTTTGTTGTATTGCATCTTTGATCCTCACATCAAGTCACGTTGGGCAGCTGTTTCCTCACAACTCATTTGTGCTATCAGTTGTTTAAGAATAAATTAGGAATAAATATACCAGCGTCACATTAATGGATAGTTCAAATGAAGGCGTTTGCTGTTTGAAGCTGCCATCTGGCGCTTCTGCCTCTCTGTCGCCATCTCTGCTTGAAACATGATATTGCAGCTTACTGTTCATATTTTTCATTACCTGAGTCAAATAAAGCCAAACTGATATTTCCTAAGAAACCAGACTCGACCGCTTAAATTATAAATGATTATTATAAACTTATTACAAATGTTAATCGAGGTCATTTTGAAGCCTTATCTGCTCAACAACTGTTTTTTGTTTATTTTTAACAGATTGCAGCTTTAAATGTAAATCCTTTAAATTGTTTTCAAATTTAAATCGTTTCTTCTCTTATCTAGCAGTTCGCTACCAGCCGCCACAGCTGACCCAACCCAAGAACAACCTGCCCCTTGCCTCCCACAGTGCTTCCCATCTGCACCTCCCTGTACTTCCTGTCAGGCAGTCTCAGAGGCGCCTGTCCTCACCAGCGAGGACCCCACACCAGCAAGCCACAGCTCGCATCCCCCTCCTGCCAACCTTTCCACCTGTCCCGGCGAAGGGTGGTTTGCCACTGACGGTGGGACGCATACCTGCATTACCCAACAGCAGAAGACGACCCCTCACACATTCCCATGATCAACCGAATGTTCTTCTGAGTCCCCAGGAGCAAGATGTTTCTTTTAAAGTCTTGGCAGGTGGATTTGCAGGCATCACACCTGGAGTGACACCTAAAGTTACTTTACCTCACACTTCGAGGCACGTCGAGGCAGACACGTCGAGGCAGTCTTTGCAACAACCGAGTCAGGTCACAATATCCCAGTCTCGACCCTGGACTCCTCCAGAGTCCCAGCGACCCCTAACAGCAGCTCTGACCTCCCTTTCTTTCTCGTTCTCCGAGTCAGAGTTCTCGGCAGACGGAAGTTTAGGAACTGGAATCAAAGATCCATTCGAGACCCAGCCGCCGTCCCAGGAGAGCTTCACCTACCTTGGTGAACGTAGCCAATCCCTGTACTCCCAATCGGCTTTCCAGAATGGACTTCAGAGCAAGAGTAGAAGTGTAGGACTGTTAGAGGAGAGAAGTTTCACTTGTGCAGATGTTCTGTGCTTCCCAGGAGTCCACTGTGAACTTTCAGGGGACGGAAAACTTGGATGCGGTCGGTGCCCTCTGGGGTACACTGGAGATGGGCAAACATGCAGAGGTAATTTTGGAGTTAGTCCCATTGACTTTTGACCAATGGTATAAAGTCTGGTCCACACTACTCTTTATAATAGCCAATAACTACCTCCTAAGACAGGAAGGGTTTTTCTGACTGACCAATCACAGTTTGTTTGGTTTTTACATGATGTTTAGAAGCAGATTAATCTGAAATAGTTGATACCACAATAACAGGCCGACTGGAATAATAAAGTGTGCACCATGTTGAGTTTAAGACTGACAACTGGTGGTTACTGCTCTTCTAAATAAAGGCATTCCGCGAGCGTGCTGTAGGCATAAGGAATAAATGCATTCCTTGAGCTCCGTTCCCTAGACTCACGAACCCATAATAATCAGGGTCGGTGGGTGGAAGACATACTGGAAACATGTTTGCAATCCCATTCGTTCACATTGACGTGTCAACATTCAGATTACATGACAGTGATTACTTAGAAAAATTGGATATTTTCAGGTGTTGTTTTCAATGTATGACTATAGCATAAACATGAATAAAACATGATGATGTCCACGCAAAGCTCAGAAAAGCGGATCGGGACGTTTTCATTAAACAGGAAGTTGATGTGTTGAAACAACTAACTAACTAACTAACTGAGGCCTTTACTGGTCAGTATGCTTAAAGGAAGAACTTAGCTTAAAAACGGTTGACTGGTAAAATCAACTACAAATATAACATAAACTTTAACAACCAGTCACGTGCATTTAAAGAGACGGTACGTGTTTAAAATGGGGTTGTATAGCATTTGTTTTTCTGTCACGTCTTGCGCCCCGGGCTCCACAGAAAGTATGCGTACATGTCTGTGTTATTGGTGTCTGTCTGCCGTTTGTGTTTTCAGCTGTATGCAGACACGCGTGCGGCAGACACATGGAGTGTTCGGCCCCCGAGACGTGCCGCTGCAAGAAAGGCTACAGCGGCCCCAACTGTGAAACAGGTCACACACATGCACACACACACATGCACACACACTGACACACATGCACACTCACACGTGCACACATGCACACATACACACTCACACACATGCACATATGCACACTCACACACATGCACACTCACACACACACACTCACACACACATGCATAAACAATGTGTAGCCAAAACACTTTATGAATACTTGAGAAACACTCATGTATATTTATTTTCATATTTGTTTAAGGTTTGCTGTGGCCAAAGGTCTGAACAAATGTATATATTGTATAACACAAATGATATCTGTGTTTTTACAGCTGTCTGCAGTCCAGCGTGTATCAACGGAGGGAAATGTGTCGCTCCAGACGTGTGCGAGTGTGTGACGGGTTACCACGGGGAGACCTGCGAAAGCGGTAAGTGTGTTTACTTTGCTCTGCTTTGTCCCCAGCAGTTAACTAAACCTCCCTTTGGGGACATTTGGGGGCCTGTTTAACAGAGATGTTGTTTTCTTAAATGTAGTCTTCTTTCAGGTGTAGACTAGTCAGTAGTATCTGTACTAGAGATAGACACCAACTGTTTAACTTACTACCTAATTTGAGATTAAAATTTTAAAATGGTTTATGTTCAGCATTTAAAACCGAACATCATATTTGCATATTGAGTTGCGATTATGTTTCTTTTATACGTCCTTTTGTAAACTCCTTTGCTGCCTTGTAAGCTCTCTTATTTTCAGGGTATGTGAAGCTACTATTCATATTTCATATTAAATTGTATTTCATGCCTATTGCGTTTCGCCGCCGGGCTAAATAATCTATACGGCCTTCATGAGGCGTGATATATGACTGAGTTTTGTGTGCGTTTGGTCGTATGAATATTCCCGCAGCTCTCTGCAGTTCGCCCTGCCTGCACGGAGGCACCTGCGTGGGTCGAGACACCTGCTCGTGTCCCTATGGCTTCGTAGGGCCCAGATGCGAAACCAGTGAGTCTCAATAAATCACAACTCTGGCTTTCGTGTGCATGTGAATATTGAAACGTAAGCTCTTCCGCCCCCAGTGGTCACGTGAGGTATGGCATGTGTTTTAATTCGATTTACGCAGTGGTGTGCAGCCGTCACTGTCAGAACGGGGGGAAGTGCACGTCGCCGGATGAGTGCCAGTGTCTGGCGGGGTGGACGGGACCGTTGTGCGAGACAGGTTGGTGTGTGTGTGTGATGGAGTGTGTGTAGTTGGCTCCCAGTGGGACCAATCTCTTCTCACCAAATCCATTGTGTGTGTATGTGTGTGTATGTGTGAGCTGTTTCCTGGTGGCATTCAGCTGATATAGAACCTCTGTCTGTTCATTTTTCATTCCATCCTGGCAGCTCATAAAAAACAGCAACCATTATTCCAAGCTCATGACAGATTTCCTCGTATGCACCTGTGAGGATCGTTTCTGATCGTTTGAACGGTTTAAAAACCCGGAGAGACAAATCAGAAAATAGTTTAATTAGTAAACACTGTCAGTTTTTGCTCACCGTTATGTCTGTCCAACCGGTACGCTGTTACCGGTTTTTATTGTGGAAGACAAAAGGGTAATTTTGAAGTATTTTCACTCGCTTGTAATTTGACAGTTCACGGATAACAGAAGTTAATAATAAAAACCTGTTTTTGAAAACAATCCGTTTCGCTTCCATGCAGTTCCAAATAATAGAAAAAGTCATTAAATCAGATGAAGTGCACGACCTTATCCAAAAATACACATTAACACATGGTTATTAAAATAAAAACCACTTATCTTTGAATTTACGAGGAGAATAGCTAGTGTAACAGTGTAATATACTGCAAACATATAACAGTTTTCATGTGATATACATTATACACACATATATATATATACACATACATATATATGTTTTTACAATGTACATATATACATTATATATCATTGTTTAATGAACCAATCCTAAATTAGCTTTCCTGTAGCTCAGTGGTTAGAGCATGGCGTTAACAACGCCAAGGTCATGGGTTCGATCCCAGGGATTGCACATTCTCAGAAACAATGTATAGTATAATGCAATGTAAGTTGCTTTGGAGAAAAGCGTTTGCCAAATGCATA
>JAZGTI010007599.1:0-12711 GCA_036877585.1 Botia kubotai
GCTTTAGCATGTGATTCTCCACACAAAAAGCCTTCTTGTTGATTTCTCCTCACAGACACGGTCTTTGGAAACGGAAAGACACCAGACTATCTCCTCTTAGGCAACATGGTTTATACAGTAAGTGTGTTTGGGCTTCTCAGACCTTCCATTATCTGTGTGTCCTCAGCCTCTAGAATCCTCACAAAGCATCTCTATGTCCTGGCCATCACCTGACACTTTGTACGGGCTGTCCCGCTGTGAAATGTTCCTTCTGTACTGAGTCATGCAGCACGGACGGTTCTCACTTACTTTACGTCAACTTTTATGTAATGAAATGAAAATAAATCTGCTTCCTTTCAAACGAAACTTCAAACAGAACCTGTTTGGCAATTCCTGCCTGATGACTAAGACTCATATGTTAGTTTATGTAATGTTTATATGTATAATGCAAAGCAAGATTTGAACCTCTGTCTCTTGCAGTTTGTGGTGATCACGGTCTGTTTGAAAGCTGGACTGGAAACATCTTCCTGGACCATGGTGAGGGTTTGAATGTGATTGTGACCAACATAAACAAAAAGCACATGCTGTATACAAGCAGTTTGTGTTTACATTCAAAAGTCATGCGTTTTACAGAAATGAGTAGTTACACGTATAGCTTAATAAAACACTGTAATATTTTAATATTTAATTGACATCTATTTATTTTTAAATATTTATCTATTTAATATTATAATGTTGGAATGGAGTTTTGTGCTTTGTGAGGGTCAGACAGAATGATGTCTCTCCCCAACCTACATTTATATTTACATTTTATTAATTTAGCTGATGCTTTAACAGAGCAACCTACAATCAAGAAAGCATTTAATGTGTTTTAATATGTGGAACACTTTTTAACACAGCTTTCAGTCCATTTTCTCATCTCCTCTGGCTTATAGTTCAGTCACATTGCGATCTGGGGCAGCATTGGATTGTGGATAGTCTTCTTTGGCATCTACTCCTCTCTATGGCCTCTGATCCCTTTGGCTCCGGATATGTCAGGAGAGGTAACGCACTACAACACAAACCTTCCTAGCCTATGTTTTTAGGTTTAGCTTATTTCTGGGGAAAGGTCTCGGCATATTTTTCCTCAAACATGATAGCTGGGTGTGTTTGGGTTTCTAAACTATGTAAACACTCCAAATTAATTAAACAAACAAGCAAATCATAATTACCACAGACTAACCCTAACCAAAACAACACCCCTAAAAAGAATGTTTAAAAATGGAAAAAGTTTAGTTTGTTTATGAACCACTTTTCTTGTCTTCAAAAGGAGGTTTTGTCAGAGTTCCGGGAACATTCTTTGGCAAAAATTTTCACACATTTTATTCACACACACATAGGCCATCCTCCTCCCTGGGGTTCTGGATGTGTCAGGAGATGCAAAACACACTCAGACCACCCTCTCTCTCGCCTCGGGCACCACACTATCAGACCAATAATCTGTGCATTAAGACTTTTCTGTGTGTTCATTAGTCTGAGCGGGAGCAGGAAACTCTACACCTCATGAGGCCTCAGGGCACCGCAGGACTCTGCTCCTTTCTCACCTCATAATCTCTTAATGGAACCTAATAGGCCATATTTGTGTCACCTGTGAGGAAAAAACGTTTTAAACCATTACATCTGCTTGTTCCAGCAGAGGGTTTGGAACTCCAGGAGTTCAGACAGATCCTTGAAACGCTTTTGTATGTGTAATACTTTCGTACTATTTTCTTTCAAAGGTAATCTGAGGTCATTTTATCTTCACTGTTTTGCTGTTTCTTGATGTAATGTTCAGACTTCAATGCGAGATTCTCTGTCCGCACACGTTGTCGGCAGTGTTTAAACGGTCTCTTAGGCGTCCAAGGTTTCCGAGATCCAGAATCCGCTGTTGTGTAACAGTAGACTGCTCCTCTCTTGTGTGCCACGCACCCATTCTGAATGGCTAGTCAAGTGGGATCTTTTATCTGCCTTTTCCTGCTACATGTAGGGTGGTAGAGTAGATCATACCCCAGAGGCCGGGGGTAACCCAAAACCACGGGAAACCATAGCAACAGCACTACATCAGAGCTCGGGGACAAGCAGAGGGAGTGGGACACCTGAGAGGGGCACACCTGAACTCTGGGTCACCTCACACTGTCTCAGCTGCCTGAGGGGCTGAAGAGGGAAAGAACAGAGAACTCTTCTTTAGAGAACGGCTATATCATCTTTTGGCACACTAAGTAATACCATGACTTACAATAGTAGTACTATGGTATTTATGTCATACCTCATTTTTAATTGATGACTAGTCAATTAGTAAACAATTCGCAGTGCAGCCTGAATAATGACTGTTACCAGTGTACTCCTCCGGTTTTAAGAGAGATGAGATGTAGCTCTATATTCTGTCACAGTAGCTCAGATAGTCTTATCATAGCATGTTCCACTCAATGTGACCCTCAGAGATTCTATGCTTAGTATCAGGAGTCTGTTTATTCTCCAACCATTACCTCGCCACTAAAACCCTCTTGTGCTATAAACACACACACACACACGCACATTGTATATCACGATCTCACATATTCAGTCAGTCATGTCATGCACACAAGCACGCATCACATCTTGCGCCTTTCATTTGCCCTCTAAATGTCAAGTTTAGGTAACATTGTAAAGAGATCACAGCTGATAACATAAAATGACACGTAAAAGTTCCGAAGGAGGGGGTTTAGAAAAGTGACGCAACACAGATTTCAGCTGCACTGAAGGCGGTTCTGCAACACATTCCTTTTCATTCTTCCATTGAATGCAACAGACAGGTCTGCTTTATTCAGCTGCACCTGGTGTGGTGTGTGTGTGTGTGTGTGTGTGTGTTAGGGGCCATTCATCTTCTATTCTTTGATGTACAAGATTTCACCTTTAGCGGTTCACTCTCCCTATCAGTAGATAAAATGCTGCCTACCATTCATCCTGTAACACTGCTTACTGGAAACTGTGTGTGTGTGTGTGTGTGTGTGTGTGCTCTGCTTTATTTTAAACTTTTTAAAATAAGTCAGATAATTCCTGCCTAACCTCTTATATTTTTTTATCCTGTTATGATTTAAATTGTTTCCGACTTGTAAAAAACATTCACGCTTGTTGAACTCAGTTGAAAATGGAACGCTTGGAATTTCATAAAAGCTCTGACTTGACTGTTGTGATATCATGTAAGAACAATCTAAATGATAAAGGCTTCAGCCTCTGACAACCTCTGTCTATATTCCTGTTTGATGTATGATTGTTACCTGTGTGTTTTGTTTTAACTAAGCCTAGTAGCTAATAACTAAGTAAGTATTTCCACATGTTCATATAAAGTTTGTGTTATTTTGAGTTCTTTGTGTTTTTGACCAATGGAAACATTGGTTTCAACTTGTTGGTTTCAACGAGTTTTCATTATTCCATGGTGAAGTTCCACACTAAGATTGGAACTGATGTGGCTGACGGGATATCAGGGTGTTTGTTTTCATATTGGACACTCTGAGGCATTGTGAATATCTCTGTGATGACAGCATCCGAGAATTGGTGTATGTGCAGCCGCTCTCTGTCTTTCATAAACAACAGCCATTAAATGGGAATCCAGCCATGTGTCTCACCATGTGGCTCTTTGTAAATCTTTGTCTTTGCATTTTTCGACCCCAAAACAGCTTTCCTTACTCCAGAGGAACATTGACGTTTTCAATTGTTAGGCTGTTTATATATACAAGTTGACATCGGGTGTTTTGAGTGATAGGTTTGGCTTATAATAAAAGCATATTTTAATGAATTGCAAGCTAAGTATTTGTTTTTCAAGAAACTGCAAAGAACATTGTGTATTCTTCTTGCATATGACTTGGTGTGTGTGTATGTGAAGGTGGATAAAGTCGGCTTGGCTCCGAGTTAGTATTTAATGCCTAAAGCCAAAGGTTGAATGACCATGTCTGAGTCGTTCTCATCTCATATTTACCATCACAATGGGCAGCATTAACATTCTTGGGCCAACATTATCACTGGCAGGCATGAGCAGCCAAACTCTGCTGTTTCACAGCACTGCTGATTAGTGCGGCCAGGCAGAGTTAATCCACCCTGTCAGTCACTGGAGGAAGTCACCACATGAAACTGAATGATAAACACTCCCACTCCGTTTCCCCGTTTAAAGTGCTAATAGAATCTGTCAACATTAGCACTTAGGTTTTGAAAGACCTGACAGGAGATTTTAAATTGTCTGTTAGTGTGTGACTCTGACGATTTTGATAAATGAAAGGTTGTGTACATGTTCTTCCTGCGGTTTACAGCATGTGGTTCTAACAAGTTTGTTTTTCGTGTAGTGTCAGCTTTTGTCCTAGCTGAACTTACAGTGTAGCCAAATCCAGTGTAATGTGAGAATCTTTAACTGTAGTCATTGTTAACTTTGGATGGAACCCTTCAACTACTAAACCACACACAAATGGCCTAGGATGCAGTGTGCAGGGGTGCTTTTTATGTACTTATATACACGATATAGCCTGTTTATGCAGTTTCTTTACTGTATGTGGTTTGTAACAAAAATTATGTGGTTTGTAACAAAAATTGTTTGCTAAAAACAAGTTCTATCATTACTTGCCTGCATGTAATTTCAAACCCATGTATTGTTATTTTGTCAAAGGAATACAAAAGATGAATTTGGAAGAATCTTCACACAGCTATTTTCTGTATAGCAACCATTCATACTGTCCACATCAGTCAAGCTGCCAATCGTTTGTGATACTGCTTTAAATTGACATATTGGGGGAAAAACTGGAAAAAGGACAGCGTATGAGCGTGTGTGTGTGTGTGTTTTAGAGTGTGTGTGTGTCCAGCAGATACACAGGCAGTTGATGCCATGTTAAACAGTCATCACTGTTGATGCTGACACACTTGACTGCCCAGCAAGATGAGGCCACAGCAGTTTATTATTCTGCCCTAAAAATACACCAGCGGCGTGCACACTCCCAGCAGCCAACTGCATTCATTGTGTTCCTACCAGAACCCTTCATATAAATAATAATGTCAAAAATCTATTAAAATATTGTTATAATGTCATATAGTCATATTGTAATTAACTATGTGATTCTTAGATATGTTGTCATTCAGTTTGCTGGTATTAATAACATACAACATGTCAGGAAACATGAATGTTTTTATAGTTGTCAATATAATGTAGCATTCCCAACAAAGGTCTCATTCATACTAGAATAATTTCTGGCTGATTGTTTAATACGTTATTTCACAGTGATAATGATTAAACAGCTATTATCAGAGAGAAAATTGTGTGTTACCTCTTAGACTGTCACATTTCAGCATGACATGAAAATCCCTTCACATGTGCACAATTTCTGTTGGTACCTCTTGGCAAAACAGAACACTCTTGTTCATTCTGGGTGAGAGACGACATTAGTGGCAGGAGAGGAAGCCATTTTGATTTCCAGTCTTTTGGGATTTCCGGCCCCCCTGATGTTTTGTCAGACATCAAAGTCTATTTTCTTGTAATGGCGAATAGATTAGCTAATTTGGGAACACCTGAAACCGTTGGTACTGTAGGCCGGTGCAGGCAGGTGTGACTCACAGCTTTGTGCTCAGGCTTTTGCAGGTATAGATTACAGGAAGTTGATTTGTCTGGGACCGTCGAGTTTGGACAAGTGGCACTAGCATGTACAGGAAATAGCGACGCGAGGGGGCGGATTGGTGCTCTTTGACATTTAATGACAGGTATTTTCAACAACGCTGGGCCAAAACAAACAGGCTCGGCACAGACGACTGCATCTCACAGCCTACATGTCCACGCTATATGTGCCCCTGTCTCCTAATTCAGACCTGGTGAAACCACAGAGCACCCTTTCTTTCTCTGTAACTGTCTCTCTCGTTTTCATACCAATTTTCATGCTACTCTATACATGGCAAACAATATCACACTGTTCGGCTTTAGCTGTTTAAGTTTTATATCAAAAAGATTCTTTCTTCCCAAAATGTTGCAATTATCTGAGAGATTAATGATTTTAAAGAGTTTAATGTCACTACATTAGTGAGCTGTTTGTCTCAATCTCACCCAGTCCAAGACTAATGCAGGTCTTTTCAGCACTTGTTTATTTAATTCATGGGTGTATTTTGGCAGACGAATGTTCAAATGCTGGCTTTCCTCTGGTTCTCATTAAAGAATACCCTGATAGTTTGTTTTTGTTGATTAAGTTTTCTAAGTTCATCCTGTTCTAGTTCGGAATTTTCTGGCAATTTATCCTACTGTAGCTATGAACTGATTAATTACAGCAATGAAGACTTATGTGTCTGAGTTTTGCAGTTAGTACCATGCAGCGCTTTCGGACCCTGATTACAGTAACGCCCGCTACACACACACCACAAATCTGTGACCTAAGGTATGCATAAACAGCAATCAAGGTGTGATAACAGTGCTGTTTATGCATACCTCAGTTTGTCCATTTTAAAATATGGCAAAAACAATGGTGCTTGCTGCTTTTCTTTAGAAAGCATCTAAAACAGGGAAGTAGAAACGAGGTTAATCAAAATGTTAGGGGTAAGCTGTTATGTCACACTAAATCAGTGGGAAATATTTAAACAATTTACAATTTATTGCAATTTAAAATGTGAGACAATTTAATAAAAATATAAAACCTTAGAGGGAAAAACACAAGCTTACTGAGGAGGCGTTTACACACAGTGTTTCCCGTTCCTCTATAAATAGCCGTTTTGGCAGCAACAGGTCAAGGTTATCATTTGGGGTCAGGGTTAACCGTTTCTCCAAGTTTTAGTGGGGTGATCTGGGTAGTACCATTGGCAACTCACAGCTATGGCTGTCGCTCGTCTTTCTCTTCTTTCTGTCTTTTACACACATTACTCACACATTTAAAATACGAGTATGAGTTCACATTCCAGCCCCTGGTAACTGGATTAAATGATCTAAAGTTTTGGTCAGGTTGGTATAAGTATGTGTAAGTAGGTATGGTAGAGCGTGACAGAAGCTGGTTCTCTTTGGTGCTTTCTCATCTGGGGATGTGTGTGTGTGTGTGTGTGTGTGTTTTAGGCGGACATGATGTTCAGTTCAGGAGTGTTCTGGACGGGCCTGATCTTCATTCCCATCACCTCTCTGGTCTTTGACGTGGCCTACAAAGTGTGAGTTGAGTTTCTTCAGTACCAGCAATCCAGCCACTGATTGATTCATCATTCTTTGTGGTCACCATCTGATTTACTGCAGTAGTTTATGGCTTCCATGTTCTTCAGTTCTGTATATTTTAATTGTTACACCATTTATACTTTATGGCATGGTTGGTTAAATATGATCCTTAATGTTAAACGATCCATATTTATTTTCAGGCAAGTATAAATGCCAAACGTACCAGTGCTTCAGTACCCTGTTAATACCAAAGTAAATGCAGACTAATGGACATACTGCTGTCTGTTATGTTTTAATGTATGAAGAGATTTTTTATATATTTGTTAAATATTTCTGTGGTATTTCTCTCTGTATGATAGCATGAAAAAGGTGTGTTTTAAGACCCTGGTGGATGAGGTGCAGGAGTTGGAGGCGCTGTCCAAAGACCCAGGAGCCGTGGTGCACGGAAAGAGGTGAGGACCATTCTTCATTCATTCATAATAAAACAGAAAAAGCAAAAACAGTAGATCAGTAGGAATCATCTCCATATGTAAACAGTCTCACTGGCTGCTGTCCCAGCCCGGCACCATACACATTTTATTCCGTCTCCTCAACCTCTCGCTGGAGACAGATCTCTCCAGTAGGAAGTTTGTGTTTCATCTGATCTGTACAGACAGTGAGGGAGTCTAGACACTCTTTTAATGTGGCTAACTGTTTCTCTTTGGGTTGTTCTTTGTAGTTTGACTGAGAGAGCCCAGCTTCTGAAGAACGTCTTCAAGAAGAGCACCGTCAGTCTGTACCGCTCCGAATCCATGCAGCAGAACCTTCTCCGTACGTCAGCGACACGCATGTGCTCCGCCACAAACACGTGCGCGTGCGCGGACACGCCCGCGCGCCCTCCACAGCGCAGATGCAACAAACAGATTCACGCAGATTCACTGATTCACACACACCCCACCATCCCCATCTGCAGCATCACTATGCAGGTTCACGCTCACACACAGGGGCTTATGGATGCAGAACTGCAGAATCGCACAGACATACAAACCTGAACCACAGCCACTGACAGTTAGGTGAGGATGGTTGTTCCTGACAGCTGCAGATAATAGCTGGAGTAATGCATCTGTATAATCACTCACAGCAACAGCTGTCCTAACAATGCTTGAGGGTTTCCCAGTCAGATCTGGAAAACTTTGCTCAGCATATCACAGTCCAGAAGTGACTGTGTTAATTAATGCGCCTGCAGATTCATGAGGTTGTAATATATGAAGTGTCACAGGATTCACACCCACACATTGATTTATCAAATAACTAACATTTCCTCTCTGTAGGTGTTGGTATACTATACTAGCTGTTTCCATTTATTTTATATTAGTGGTTTTCAACTGGTGATAAGGTCACGGGTCTGTTCTGATACGGTCAAGGTTCACAGAGGAAAACAACAAGTAATTGGTAAATTGCTAACAAGTAATAGGTAAAAGAAAAATACAACCTGTTACATTAAATGCATTTTGCTTATATTTTGGATCCTGTTGAGAACCACAGCTTTATTTCATTTCTTTTGAGTTTTGCATTTATGTTTCATTTAATTTTTGTTTGTTACTTTATTTTCTTTATCTTTTGTGTTTGCTTTTAGGTGAGGATGAGGGAAGTTCAATGATAGTCTAATTCATTGATTCATTCTTACCCTTAGCTTGTACCTCAAAACATTATTACAGTTACCTTCCAAAAAATGTGGTGAAATCATAATTAAACCTACATTCTACTTAATGTCCCTCTCATTCCCCATCTATGCATGTGCTGCTGTGTTCTGATTGACAAGCAGAGTCATATTTAATCATTTCAATGTTCCATAATCTATCCCACAATGCATTGCCTTCTTCGGCCTCTTGCATGTGCCCCCTCAGGCCAGCAGGTAGAGGTCGAGTCAAATGAGACATAAGGTGAGTCATAGATCAATGGATCAATCCCAGTGTGCAGTGCTGTAGAGACCATAGCACTAGTAAGAGTGAAACTAGGAACGCTAAAATTATCTGGCTAGATAAATAGACGTTTGATTCTATTTAAAGTCCAAATTCGAGGATGATAGCTTTTTAGAGACGTCTAAAAGCCCCGTTTGATCAAACAAGACACATTTCTTCTCGTTTCCTCAGACGATGTACTTGTTTTTTCAAGGTAGAATCAATAATCTGACATTACAACACTTTCAGTGACTTATTTTTTTCCAACTTCCATTTGGAGTCGGCCGAGATAATTACTATTGACTATTCAGATCCTCCCTGCCAGCCCACCCACAGTGCCACTGTCAGTTTCTTGAGGTCCCATCTGAGACCCATCTGAATTGTTTCGTTTATTTCTGGAAGTAAGTAGTCAGCATGTCGTGCATACTGATGTCTTTGTGCTGCGTCTTCCTGCAGACAACTGACCTCCTTTAATTTGGACCAATACAAATATTTTCAGTCATTTTGGACCCATTAGTGTATGTAGGTCATTGTGAGGGCTTATTAAACTACAGAACACACAGGGGCAAAATCACTAACATTGCAGTAACGCTTAACAGTGCAGTATTTCAAACCAAGCAAATTGTCATTTTCAGCACAAGCATCTTATTTTCTATGTAAATTAGGCTTATTATAGAGATTATATTGAACCGTCTCTTTATAGTGAATTCCTGCTAGTCAACAATCCCTTTTGAGTTTGTAGATAAAGCACATTTTGTGGTTATGATTTAACTAACGGCTTTTTGATTTAGAGAGTTTTTATTTCATGACATGTTTTGTTTACTTTGTTTTACTATAATTTAGTATCATTTAGTATCATTTTGCCTGAAGCTTGGAAGTTTTCCTACAGAACATTTGTGTCAGTACCTTTGTCTTATTCATGTTCTTTTGGACCTGTTTACAGATGGCTACGCATTCTCTCAGGATGAGAACGGAGTGCTGTCCCAGTCTGAGGTCATCAGAGCCTATGACACCACCAAGCAGCGGACCAGTGAGTGGTGAGATATGGCTCGCTGGGCCCCGCCCCCTCCTCGAGGTCACTACTTTTTACACTGGCAGAGAGCTGAGGCCTGTCAGTTTAACTTTGACCAGTCTAGGGTACACTTGGCAACAACGGATATGAAAAACATGAATCGGAATAAGAGAGAACTGTCCTCTTGGTTGTTGCTGTGCTGTAGTTGTATGTTCAACAGCACACATGAGCACCGTGCTGGCATATTTTAGCAGAGTCTTTGGTCAGTATGGTTTTCTGATCTGTCAAGTGGAGAACTTACATGAAAAACTTGCTCTCCTCTCTCCTCCACCATTCCTTCGGCTCTGAGTATCACAGGCAAAAATGTGGTGATAATGAAGGTGTCGAGTATTTGTGTTAAAACTCTCCTCGTCCTAATTATTAATGGCACATCTGTTGGTCAAAATGCTCCTGTTTTTACTGTATAGATATTATTTGCATTAGAAATGTCCAGCTGTATCACAGATCACCGGTGAAGGTTTTCACGTTTTAAAGAACATTATGAATGCAAGTCTCTGTTTTTAAAAAGAAATGTGCTTCGAAATTAGAATTAAGTGTTTCTGTTTGGTCATTTTTACACTTCTAAAATGCTCTCTGCACTACTTTGACCACTTTACACATGATGTTTTGATTTTGTGACAAGTCTAATATATCAAAGCCTTACATTTGTTGTTGCCTTCAGTCATAACTGGATGTTTTTCATTTTTATTTAGTGAGATTTTTGTTTAGTTACTGATCAGTCAGTTTTATCGTGCCTGACACTTTCAGATCTCCTTCAGCTTGCATGTATCTGCCATTTTGTACGATCTGGCAACATTTTAATGGCTCTGTTGAACAAAACGCGGCATTCCACATCTTACACGGCTGCAATGACCACAAAGGTGCCTAACAGGATTTTTTTCCTCTAATGAGACTCTAGCGAGACTCTAGCCTAGGTAGTGTTATAGCACGCTTACACATTAGACCAAAATAATGTTGTTGCCCATCTCATCATGATGTTGTCCATCTCCTATCAGGCTGCTACAAGCGTGTGATGAGAGATTTTAAACCCACACATTGAACCTCTGGCCCTATTATGTGTTTAGCTGGTCTTAATGGGGCTCGTATGAAAATCTTTCAGATAATGAGCTGCGCAACATTAACTTTTATTTGACTTGTGTAATTCCAGGAACAGTGTTAATCCTTCAAACATAAGTGCCATTAGCATAGGGGCGACACAGAAGATTTAGCCACACCCACAGCGTACATACAACTGTCTGTATAGTTATTTTGTGAATTTGTATTTTTATATTGGACTACGTGTGACTTTTTGGACCGATCTGCTTTGTAATGAAAACATTGTCCCCTTTTTGTGGTTTCTCTTCACAAACTGGTCGTGGTTCATGAGCTTTGCCTGTGACTACAACTGTCTAATTAACGCTTCTTTATTTGATGGTGGAGTTTGTGCGTTGGTTTTCTCCTTGTGGGAGAGCACGTTTTGTATAGCGCATCTGCGCAATGTGTGTCGTCTGCATGTGCATGTAGGCTAACATTTGCGTGCGTGTTTATGTATGTGTGACCGTGTTCGCGCGTATGCCGTAACCATGTCTGTATGCATGTCCGTTCAATTATATTAAAATCGTTTTCCTGGTGAATCACGATTCGCCGGACAAAGTGTTAACTCGAATTAAATTACAGAATTTCTGAGGATATGTGTGCGTTTGATGTCCTCTTTGTCCGATCGCGTGGCGCTGCTCGTATTGTTCGTCTGCACGACTCCAGGTATACTAATGGTGATGCATGGCCCTGTATGTAAACAGGTGTGTGCAGGTGTGTGTGAGCGCATGTGTGTCACATGTCTCAATGTATCTCTGCCCCGCAGCTGGGGATCTGTTCAAATAGAGATGTTGCACAGATTTTATCGTTAATGTGATGACTATTGTTTAATCTAGTTAACATCAGTTGCAGTATTATTTATCTTGGATGGATGTACATGTTTGTTTCTAATCTCAGTATAATTGTTTTTCTTCTACAAAATCTTTTTTTTACGCAACAAAAACAGTACATTTAAAACTACCGTGCATTTTGTTTCTTAAGCCGTGATTTTGATGGGTTCTTTTGTTCGGTTGTCGCCGATGTGGGTCGTCTCAATGGTTCAAACACTAGATATGTGGCCCTCTGATGTGACAGCAGATATGACGGGACCTTTGGTTAAAGGATTGTTGCTTTCTAAAATCTTGTCTATCAAAGTAACTGATTGCATGAATGGAAAAGTCGTTCCTTGGTTTAGCCTAAATGTTAATTGTATGGTGTTGGTTACTTTAAAGAATGAACACGCATTGTTTATATCGTTTTGAATTCTTTATTGGGCGTTTTATTTTCCTTTTAAATCTTTTTATGTCTTTTTGTTGTAAGATTGTTTAGCATGTTGGTACTGCAATCTTTCAAGTGTTCTGTCTTTTAACTGCCATAAATAACTACTGAAATAAACTTTGCAACTTGAACATGTAAACTGAAGGTCTTCTGATTAATTTCTTTTGTTGTAAATATTTCCTGAAGAACCACTCACCACTATAGATGTGGTGTGTGTGTGTGTGTGTGTGTGTGTGTGT
>JAZGTI010007600.1:0-15018 GCA_036877585.1 Botia kubotai
TTTCTCTTTTTCAGAGAAATTTATCATAATGAGAGCAAAGATATCATAATGAGTCATATTAGATGAGTTTCAGGTGTCAAAGCCTATCTTTAAATCCAATTACACACTGCTATTCTAGAGGAAGAAATTATATAATATTAAATTACTTGGAAGCTTCACTTTTCTGCATGACCACTTGACAGTACAAAGCCATAAATATTTAACAGATGAACATAGTATGGTGATGTGCTAATAATATTCTTTACTGATGACCAGAGAGCAGTAAGGGCTAAAACTGTAACTGTATTTTTAAAATGGAATGTTAATAAATGTTTCTAATCCCATTGTGGGTTTCTTGTCATTCCAGAGTGTCTAAAGTTCAGGCTGGAGATGAATAAAGCTGAGGTTGCTGGTTTGATTCCTTTAAAGAGCAAATCATAAGCTACTATATCACCACTGAGCCTTTGAGCAATGCACTTAGCCCAGGCTGCTTTGGGGAAACTGTCCCTGTACAAAGTGTACTATAATTCATTTTGGATAAATGCATTTGCTAAGTGACTACCTACCAAGAATGTAGCCAAATATTTAAGACTGGAGGTGACAAAATGTAAATGTCTAACTCCCAGTTTGTCTATATGTTGGTTAGATAGTATACTTTGTACAAAATGTTTGTACAAAATCAAGACACATAGCCCTCCCTATTCTACATCAACATCAATAAAAATAAATAAATAAACAAATCACGGAAAAGATGTAAACATCTATATTTATCAGTTATAACAGGAATGCACAGACTCAAAAATCAATTGCTATACTATTGAGAAACAGGTAATTCATTCAATTTCTGATAGAGCAAAATTCAATGCAGGGAGAGGCTATGACACTCTCATCTAAACCCTAGTAAGTCTCAATGGAATGTTTCTTTAGCTGGGCTAGAGTAATAAATATGGTAATTCTAATGGGAAATTTGGGCTCCAGCACTTTCCCAGGGTCCTTTCTCTGATGTTCAATCTGCTTACCAAACACTAAAGAATCAGGCACTCATTCACCTTTCTGATTTACCAAGATGAAGATTTCCCTCACTTATTCCTCACACACGCACAACACACAAACACACAACCATATACAACATATATTTATCCTTATTTTATTATCTTGCTTAGTTACAGAACATCATTAAATTCTTCATATACATGACTAGTGTTACTAGTCACTTCATGTTTTGTCACTGTTAAATTATAGAAGACTTGTGACAAACTGTATGCCTGCCTTTTCTAATATTTCCCTGTTTAATAGTAATGAACTTTCTCAACACTGTCCTCATTCACTTAAAAACAAAACAGTGTCTTAACTCAGTAAGCCAGCACAGATACAGGTGTGAAAGTGGTTTAGTAGTGCAGGAGTTGCTATTCAGAGTCAGAGAGCCAGAGGGAGCGTGAACATTTCAGCCTTATTCCTCTTCCTCCTTTATTTGGTGTATTATTTGGGTGGCAAAGACAGTGTGGTTTCCCAGACATGCATATAGGAGGAAAAACTGTGAAAACTGTGGCCAACAAAATCCACCCTCCAGCTGGCTGATGTTCTCCAGCACTCTGTTTGTGGAACAAAAAACTCAGCGTTTGATCCAACCATACAACTAAAACATGAGTTTAAAAGTGACCTCAATAGGACTCAATAGACTACATATTGAAAAGCATGTTACAGCATATAGCATGCAAAGAATTTTTTTAAAGATTCTTTAGGTGGTCTTTGAGAGTTCAAGGTGGATGTGAATTTTTACTAGAATCCTCAACGTCATACATAATATTGCCTTTGGGGCTTGAGATTTTGATAGTGTGAGAAATAGCTTCTTATTAAAATGACACTAGGCCCACTTTGGCTGTGCTTGCCGCGGGCAAAGGAAGGGCTGCTTCTATGTGATAAGTTACCATCGTGCCACTCACAAGGGCCTATGGGTGGACACCTATCTGCAGTTTTTTTCTTTTAAATGAGAGAAGTGCCATCCCCTTTCCTGTTGCTTAAACCAAAAGTGTTACACAGTTCAAATCAGGGACTGTATGCAGAATGGATTTCCGTGAAGAATTGTCAGGTATTCCCACATTCCATGAATATAAATGGAGCAGTTTACAGCTGATGAGGTCTTTTGCAACAAAAAAAAACATTGCTGTGCTTATGAATGTATGGCTGACTTAAACATATGCTGTGATGGCACATCAGTATGAGAAGAACCAGAAAGACGGACTGATTTTTTAAACAGTATACCACATGATGGTACACCACATACAGCGATAAGACGGACAGGACAGTCACATCAAGATGGGTATAAAAGCAAGAACTAATCGAGTGTGGCACAATTCTCTCTTAGCCAGGGGAACTAGGGGCACAGCCAAGGGGACATCTGATTAGTGAGGCAGACAAGAAGAGGCTTCAGCTGTCTGTTTAAAGTAGTATTTACTGCTCTCCACAGCAAAACTACAACCAGTTGTTGCACTATTTCATGCATCCTACAAAATAATATTGTTATGTATAGTTTAACATTTAAAAAGTAGTAAACTGCATACTAATAAGTTCGTATTTAAAACAACAAATTTGCCAACGAAGGAACAAAGGAAGACAAAATACACATTTTAAATATATTCTCTAGAAAAAGGTAATAATTAATACATTTGATTAAAATAAAAAATGATAAAGTCTTAAGCATTAGGCCTTTTTTCCTGGATTTACCATTAGGACAATAATTACTGTCTCTGAAGATGACTCTGAAGATAATTTTTTAAGTGGCTCATTAGCATTCATTTTTGGCTTTGTTGTATCTGACAATGCATATTTATGTTGAAGTAAATTATTCTATCTTAATGGAAATTTGAGAATTACGTTTCACTAAAGCTTTTCAATGTATCTTACAAACCAAGCCTGCCAATTTATATGCTTTTTTGATGTATTATTATACATTAAGGGCAATTTTCTATTCAACAAAGCTATTCATTACCATTAATCTGGGATTTCAATGTATTTGGTTAATAAAGATTGGCCACCTTTGATCATTAAGTCCCATTAAAGTGAAGCCTGAACTAATTAATACTATTGCAATAAAACAGGCAGTAGGTGCCAACTAAAGCCATAAATGGCCAATGGCATGCTTAGATTCTAGCCAAATGACAATGACTAAACAAACTCTAAAGTCACTTTCTTGGGGTCACACTGCCAATTAGACCCTCTAAAAGACTGAGGCCAGGCTGGAACAAGATGGATTCCATTCATATGATCAAAACTGACCTTTGAGTGGCAATCTATTTGACACTCATTAGCTTCCTAACTATCCTTTACTAAAGGCACCAGTCATTGATTGAGATTCTCCATTATGCTTCTTCATGCTTCTTATCTTTTATGTAACTGGTTCAGCGCTGTTCTATTTTTCCCTTTATTTGGAGGTAGTGACATTTATAAAGTGACTGAAATATTATTACTAATACTTTAGGGTAAAATCTAACTGTATCATATGTTTCTTAATCTTCTTGAAAATAATTCAAATGAATGTATGAATATAATTAAATCAATTCAGTAAGGACGAACAGATGTTAAATTGAGCTTCCTCTACAGGTGTGGAAGTATGTCAGTGATAATTAAAAAATATAAATACAAACCTAAATAATCAGACAGACATAAAAGAATGAATGTATACTTTTTCCTGTTTTTTTTCCCTACTTTTTCCTATTGCTTTATGTACCAGAAATCTTTATTTTTCACTACTAGACATATTAAGCTAACTTGATGATACATTTAATGTAATTTGTGCTTTAAATCATTACATCATAAAAAAGGCATTTAAAAAAACTATAGCCAAAACTATTTTGCCATCCAACAAAACAATAATCAATTGCCATGCATTTATCAAATAATACACACAAAGGAAAGAGAAGATTTACAAACCAATTAATTAGGCCTCTAGAGTACTTCCTGTCAAAGCAATCGCACAATGTGTGTCGTAGAGCAGACGTGGTACTGTATATTTGCGGCGGTATAATAGTTTCAAATCAGTCATGATAATAGCACCCTACACAACTTGAGTGGATTTCCAAGTGAACACGTTTTGATTTAGAGATCTCTGAGAGAAACACTGATTATGGTATTGTTCCACTGCTCTCAAAGATCATGATCATTTGTCATCCTAGACCTGATATAGTGTTTCTACTCCGCAGAAGAACCATTCCTAAGTCGTGGCATTTACAAACTCCACTTTGATAGGCTAATTCTAATCTCGGGCAGAGCCTCCTACAGCATTCACATTACGAGCTAATCCACAGATCTGTTCTAAATATTTTATAGGTTTTCTGGTGACATCACTCTACTGTATGTTCTCTATAGACTCTTCTTTTTTTCTCACTTGTATTCAGTTTCTCAGAATGTCCCAGTCACCAATAGAACGATCCATCAGGAGCAGCTCTGGCAGTCTTGGGGTAAACAAATGCACTCCACTTAATTGTGGGGAGACTGTAATTAAGTGCCAGTGTGTCGCAGAGTAAAGGAAACGAGCAAAACAACACTACTTACAGAATTAAGGGGAAAAAAGGCATTTAAAAAAACTATAGCCAATGTACAGACTGACTCCAAGAGTTGAAGCCTTCTTCATTAATTATCATGTGCTGATCAACGCAATTACTCCTCCTGTTCTGCAGAGCACTTACTGACCATGCTGAGCTTCGCCAGCCTCATCCATCTACATCAAATCAAACAAACATTTGTTCGGCAATTTTGTTTAATGCTGATGTACAGCAGAGGTTGACCGGTCTGTTTCTCCTTAAGCTGAAACGTACCAAACTCTGCTGAGTAATAGAACAAATGGGCTGTACATAAGCATTAAAATGTTTGTGCAGCAAATTATGTATATGTGAACATTTCTCTCTTGCTTATTGAGCCAGCACATGCAAATGGTTTTCCTCAACCCTCTCATATATTTGCTTTACTTTAATTGTTGCCTTGGGTCATTCAACTGTATCTTAATGAGCAATAAATAATTTATCTACCGAAAGTATAACCACCTCAAAACATTTACATGAATGTGAAATCTTATAGATCTTTTATGTCTTATGTGTTCTTAACATTTTCTTTCGTAGAGATTTCTTATAGAGATCTTTTATATTCTGAACCTTAAAAAAAAACACAAAACCTGTCAGTATCCTCTTAATAAATGAAGGTTAAAAGAACCTATTCTTTGTTACCTTTACCAGTCTAAAGAACCTTTTTACACTACTCTTTCTACTACCTTTGTGAAACAAAAAGGTTTATGGAATCTTTATTGAACCATACAGCCAAAAATCGTCCTTCTATGGCATCGTGAAGCACCTGACAAGTGTAGCTTGTCAGGAGCCCACCGGTACCCCCCTCCTTCCTTGAATCAGTGTTCAGACATTTGGGAGAACAAGACCTTGTTTATGAGGAGGTCGAAAAGCACTGAAGCGAGTGTGCTAAACTCAGGTCTTCTGAAGCAGATTGGGAGAAGTGTCTACATGATTGACTAAGTGAAAACATATGGTGTTGGAAGACCCAGGGGACCAAAAGCTCTCTACTGAAAATGTTCTCTTTTCCCTCCCTTCTCTTCTCGTTTCTGACTGGTTGCTTGGTAATTAAGTGGAGCGTGGACCGTGTGGAGAGCAGAGCTGATGAGGTCAGAAATAGGGTTCACGGCTGACGCAACTGTTATTCTCCGTAACGCACGCCCGAGCATCTCAAACCTCTCTTGTCTGTCAATTAAGCCAATTAAACCCCAGAGAAAGAGAGGAGAACCTGGTTGCTCAGGCAATTATGCAAAATAATAATTACACACTGACAGTCAGGCGACATGTTCTGACAAAACGGCCATCAGTGATTATGCATGCTTTTTTTGATGCCGCACAAAACCACGGGCCACTTTATGTCACGCCACAAGCTCACGCTGCGGGATGATGGCGTATCATTTGGACTTCCGGCCCCGTCGTTCCTCTTTCATTTTGTAATCAGTACTTGTCCGTTAATCAAATCTTATCAACCCACTGTGGTGAGTACACTGATTAGGCCAGCCATTATCTCTTGTAATAAGAGATGTCGCCTCTTATGCTGCATTTCTTCCTTCCAAACAACCAAAATGACTATTGAGATAAATCCTAAAATTAAACAAAAGATCCTCTTATGCAAATGATTTCTGCTTTGCTACGAGTCAAAGCTCCACGGTTCATCTAAACAGGGATTACTAGCATGCCATTCTGGAGTGAGCAACTGAAAGTCAACAGAAGACGACGTCAAATTGCATTTTGTCAGGATAAATTATTTTAAAATGTAAAAAGCACTGCTGTCTCAAATGTAGGCAGGAGAGGTCTGTGTTCCTGCCAGACAGAGTCACCAAGCCTGATATAATTTAATTAAGATATTGTCCAACATATGTGTTCCTGTAGCTGAAACTGGTAGAGCATGGTGCTAGCAATGCCAGGGTCATGGATTTAATTACCAGGGAATGCATTGGTAATCCACAAATCCATTCATTTTTGTTTTACTAATAAATATATTGACTGATTTTCTTTTGGGTAGGTCCTGGACACACCTACCCATCTATAGCCCCGCCCCTGAATACTAAAACACCAATGGGGACACCAAAATGATTTTAAATGACTCATTTTTTTTAATGTTTCATTTTTTAAATTTTTGTAAGTTTTAAATTGTGCATAATTTCACTGGTATTACCCTTTGAAATACTGGTTTTCTGCTCTTTTGAAGATGGTATTGTGAGCGGGCAAGGAAAATGAAGAAAACATGAAGACAACAACACTGAAGAACAACCTCAGGGATGTTAAGAAGCGATAGATATTCTTGGGAGATGTGGCGTGTTTTCTTGGCCTCTTGTTGAGAAGCTGAACGGGAACAGAAGTAAATAAGCAGCTGTTTCCATTGAGGGTTCTGTAAATAAAGAGGCCAGGGCATGGCATCTCTCCAGGCTCCAGACTAAGAAAGAAGAAAATATGAGAACTTTAACAGATGGTTGCTAGTGAAGCAGCTTGAAGAAACTCGTCTCCTTGGAGAACATTCTCCAAAAGTGCCAGGCAGCTCAGATACCCACCTGTCACTCTGGAGAGCATCACTCAGAAAAACTGGAAGGAGTGTGCCCGTCACTTCCTAAAATTTTACAAGGATACGAGCGTCTTCTGTGCAAGAAAACACGTTTATGCTTTGGATGGAATTCCTACCATCATCCCTTGTGGGTTGCTGTCATTTGGGAGTTGGCAATACCACTGAGTGTGCAAATAAATAATGTATTAAATACAGTCTCCTCTCTGTGGAGACCTTCCCAAGTGGAATGTGCTCCCCTCCATCTGGTGAGCGCTAATTAACAGACACAGGCGTCCCAACAGAACCCAAGTCCACGCTCCTTACCTGGACACATCATCTGTCTCTTTTTCAGTGTTCCCCAACAGCCTAATTTCATGTTTCTTACTTCACTGCACATGGCAGGCCAGGCCCCATGTACCGCTCATGGAATCAATCACCAACCCATATCAGTAACGAGCTCCTATATACTACCGTGGCCAATGCATACTGCAAATCACTGCCATTCTATTCAAAGTCACTGGTTTGCTTAAACAACCAAATGAGAAAGTAAAGTAGGCAGAGCTGTGAGCTGTAAGCTTGTAACTATATTCAAACATCTCTATTCAACTAAGGTTTAAACTTCTTCTGGAAGCTTACAAGCAATCGTGGGACAGAATCTTTTAACAGTCTGTCAAAGCAGATTCACAGCAAACAAAAACACAGCCATCATGGACGCCTCAAGCACACAGGGTCAGAAATGAGCCCCAGTCTGTGGCTAGTGCTGAATCAGGGCTGGAATATGATTTGCAAGACTCATTTGCAAATCTCATGAGCTCAGCAATATCATAACCTGATCCGTCTGACAAATGAGCAACCACAGAAACAGAGCCCCAGGTTGTGAGAGGTTAGGGGCCACTGAGAGAAACATTGCCTGGTGTATATAAATGTGTGCATACCTAATATATTTATTTTCTTTGAGCAACAACTTTTTCTACATTTATTCCATCATAATACCAACAGATCTGTTCCCTGTGGATATATTATCCATCCATTATTTTACTTTAGTTTAAGAATAATTTGTCTGATTTCTGACAGCCCAATAACGTGGTTTCAACCAAGTGAATGATTATATAGACAGCTGCCTCCCAGGGTTCCTCAAACTCAACCCTGACACATGGGTTCACAGGGATACAGGGCATGCATGCATGTGTGAGAGGAAAAAGTTTCTGGATGTCTTTGCCATACTGCATCTGACACTATCGACCGGTATCTACTCCACCTGGCCAGAGCTACTAAAAAGCCGTCCACTCTCTATTCCAGACTCATCTTTCTGCCTGTGCACTCGTTTCGTCCTCCTCTTCATTGTGTGATTCTGTTGCTCATTATCATCGCTTGCTTTCTTTCTCCGTCTGTCTCATTTTCTTTCACACGTTGCTTGTTACACACAGTCACATACAGATATGGGGGAGGGGGGTGGAAGAGTCAAAGAAAAGTGTGTGTGTGTGAAAGTGTGTGTATGTGAACAGAGAAACAAGGGAAGAGTTGCATCAATATGTGCCTTTTCAGTTTTATTCTCCTGAGCCAAGACATGGGTGACATCCTTCCTAACCTGCCAGCGGAAAAGAAAAACTGCCAGATTGTTTTTTCAAGGTGTTATGCAGGTAACTGCAGTCAGAGGCCGGGGAACCAGTTTTGACTTCCCATCATTCCCTGGGTTTCTCAATTACATTGCGTTACAGCATTTTTGCTTTTTAAAAACTAAACGCTCTTGATAAACACAACCATTGCATGCTTTTTTTTAAAAAAAGACCCTGAGCAGATCTGACTGTATTGTGAAACTCTAGAAAATAAAATAACTTTTGGTAGGCAATTACTTGACGGATTAGGCTGTAATGAACAGCCAAATTCACAAAAAATATATCACAAGTTTCACTAGTTTTAAAAATTCTCAGTTGTTTTCTCCCTGGATTTAAACATAAAATGAAATAAAAAAAGATACAGCGACTACAGTTATTTGTACCACAAATAATAATTAGAGGAACATTAACAATTTAAAGAACCCTCCTAGTTCAACGTAAATAAGATGGAAGATAAAGGGCTGCTTCCTATCATCTCTAGGGCAGAATGGAATTAATCTGAAGCATTTAGAATGATGTCACTGCACTGATAAAAATAGCATCGCCCACGTACCATTACAACAACCTATTACGATGCTTCTCATAGGTGATCAAAATACCTGCAATCAGTCAAGTGTGAATAACATCACCTCGGTAAATGTGGAGAGAAGTCAGGCTAGAATAATAACAGGATATCTCTGTTCTCAATGACTGGAAGAACTCTGGAGTGGAATGAATCATTTGTTAATTTTCATGAATAAATTATTTCCCCATGCATTAAAAACACTCTTAATGAGGGAATTCATCCTTCTGCCCTTTTTAAAATGTGCCAGGGTGTATGCATGAGAGAAAGAGAGAGAGTGATTATATTTTGTGTGTGTTCGCAGTAAAGGTACCAAGACTTTTCCCTCACAATCATTTTGTGGTTAAAAAAAATCAACATTTTCAGAGCACATCTTTTTAACCATTATATGCTAAGAAAAGTTATACATACATATATAACTAAAACATATTTTAGTTGAGAACTTTGTGCTGAGGCACTTTTGCAGCGTTATCATTTTGGTATGGCTACCATTTACACAATGCGTTTATATTCCTTCTTGTGATTCAGTCAGCAAGGCAAAAAGCAAAAACTGGAAACATGATGTCTTAACTTGAACATGAACTTCACTTTAACAACTTTAAGCCAAAGCTATTTGAATTTGTTGAAAGAAAACAATGAATTCACGGTCAGTTCCTATGAAATATGCATAATTCCCAACTCCCCTTTATTCCTTAATGTTTAATTTCATGTGTGGTCATTTTAATACGATCAAGATAAAGACAAACTAAGGTTGAAGAGAAGCTTCCAGAAGAGGGGACATTTTCCATGTCCACAGCCGGCTTCCATCCCATGAGAGTTTTGACTTAGCTTGACCTCGACCTGTGCTGCAGACATTTAGAAATCCTCCTGTGAGCCCACTTCACCTTTCTGCTGTAAAACTACATGAATAAGTAGCCATCCTTAGATTTTGATAATGTTGTTAGATCCTTGGGTTTCTATCTGGGGATAAAATACATATGTTCCCTATCAGCATAACTAACAGAATCTCTCCCCCCTCTATACATATACATAAATGTTTTCCATGATCTTAAAAATCTTTCAAACTGAAGCTGTTTGCTGAAATGATTAAAATTAATTTTGTAGACAAATTTTTAATTGGGCCAACATACTAATATCTGTCATTAAAAAAATAACATTTTATTATGGTCCTCATCAACATAATTTTGTTATAATGTGGGAATTATGTAAGTGAATTGCTTTCCACTTCATGCTACATTTCATTTCTCTAAACTGTCACAATAGTTTTTTAAAACCTTGTCTCTTCTTTGTTATAGCTACTGGCTAATGGTAGCAATACTTACAAGACTACTCTGATCGGTGTACAAGGCAGGATATTCCTGCTAGTGTGAAGTTTGATTAGCAACTGCTAGCCTGCTAGGCTTTCACTAATCAATTACCTTGTTAGGCAACATTTTAAGCGCAGGTTACTTCTTTCTTTGTTTAATCTTATAATACATTGTTACTTTTCATGCTCTATTGTAAAAAAATAAAATTCAATAATGATGTATAGGATGTACAGTATATTAATTATCATTGTACAAGTACAATGTATACAATTATATTTGAAGTTACATTAACAAATAATATAAGAATTTTTTTACTATATTATTCACTTTACAGTGCTTAATTATGACTTGTTACTGTACGCATTTAGCTACAACGGGAAGATATGACATATTTCTGATCAGGCATAACAAATGGCTTCCCTTGGGGTTCAAGCATGGGATTCTGCAGGGTGATTGAATCTCACATGACACAATAACCAGTAAGAACCAGCAATGAAACAAACTAACAGACATTTAACTAATCTCCCCCCTCCAAGAGCCTGCTCATTTCTGCATATTGATTGGCTCATGCTTCCCATATTAAACATGTCTTAAAGGCCTTTGCTTTTAATGGTCTTTGACACTGATAATTCTGTATGACTGTCAGATAGCTTACCTGAGATAAAACTCTAATGCTGCGGTCTTACATAACAATAATATATGAAAAGCAGATGCCTGGCAAACAGTCCCTGTGTCTACACTCATTGACACATACATTTTCATATCTTAATATCTATGCAGAAGATAGCACTCCTATAAAGTTGAGTGAGATTACACCGGGCCCCTTCTGCATACTGAATAATGTTATCTGCAGTGAAGTGTCATCGCTGCTTTGCTTTATTTACAGGAAGGTTGCGATGGTCAAAATACGAACGCATGAGGCAGGGCTTTTTACTCATATTAAACTAATGATAGTCTCTGAATGTCTTTGTCATAAATCACTGTGGCAGAGTAAACATTAGCACAGACTCCCTCATTTGCTATGTGAATGTATTTACGTATTTATCCTGACATGTTTTATGATTGCACCGAAGCCTCCCTCCACCAGCAGGCACCCACCCACCTATCTCCATGAACAGCAATAAATAATGAAAGACGAGTGAGAAATCCTTAGAAGCAGAAGAGCGAAGTGAAGTGAGCATGTGTGATAAACCAAAGTGTGTTTGAAAGCATAAAGGAGAACACAAATAAAAAGTATGTTATATCTACAGTTACCTTCTGCTGTAGCTTTAGTTATTTCTGCTCTGAAAATCTGTGATTTGATGGCAGTGATGACAGATGTCAATGGTTGTCACATGTGTCACACTTATTATGTCTTGCCAAGAGCACACAAAAGTGCAAATGAGTTTTGGGAGCTACAGCACAGGGGACGATTTTCAGTGAATTTTGCACTGTTCTGCTTTGAAAGACATTGAATTGCTTCAGAAGACAGAATACAGCACACACGTCATATGGACCACTTTCATTAAGTAGTTTCTGGAGCTCAAGAGCACCAGTCCCTATTCACTTTTATTGTAAAAGAGCAGCGTCAAACATTCTGTCTAACCTCATGCTTCTATCTTTTGTATTCCTCAGATGAAACCAAGTCATATGGGAACGACATGAGGGTGAGCAAATTGTTACCCTTAGTCCTTTAATGATTTGCTTTTTCTGCTACTGTCCCTTTAAGACTGACAATGCTGACTTATGGGCGTAACGGGTTTTGCCTTTGGGGCCAATGTAGATGTCACTGCCCCACCCTTCAATTACAGTGTTCACCACCGTACACCAGTTATATCAGTACAGGTAAGGATGGATTAAAATAATATAAAACCTTGGTAAAAAGTAAACCTCATCCACTCATTCTTAACGTCAGGATCTTTCAGAAGGCTATACAAAGCCGCAGGTACAAAATCATCTGGGAGAGAGCTGTAAAAGTTAAACTCTGTTTACATAGCAAATCAAACTCTTTTATGTTAAAACTTCAAGGAAAATTCGATTTTTCATGACCTGTGTAAAGTAATAAGTGTAGAACAAATGCCAAGGCATTCTCTGCAAAGATTTATGTGTGGGTTCTGGTTTAGAAATATCACAAGAATGGAATCAAATCAAAGACAACCTTAGAGCTTTCTCTTTGAAATGATGCCCAGATATTGTCTAATCAGACGCCTAGTTTTAGTTTCAAAGAGACAAATGGTTAAACACGGTCAATCAATCTCTGACTGCATGGACAGGTTTCAAAGGAACCTCAAGCGGTCTTACCATTCTTCATTCCTTTGATAGCGCCACTTTGTAACCTGTGACTGTATGTAACTAAAAATGTATCTTGTTTGGTCTAGGTATTTCTTTATTTCTTCTCATTTATATTCTATATATGTATTCCATCTATACTGTAAGACCATTTCCATGATAATGCAAACAGAACATTTTTCTTGTGATTGTTGTCAATAATGACATTGTTTCAATGTAAAACAAAACATGTTTATTCAGATATGCCTTTCAACCTTTAATAACAGTAATTTATCTAGGCTATAAAAAGGGACAAATAACCCGTGTTTCAGACATGTGTATTCTATGCTGTGTAGTTGCTCTGTCTATACTGTTTACTGTATATTCAGTCATATATTCATTTTTATCTGTATATTTGATTTTACATTATTTCTTGCTATATTTAAATGCTACTGTATAACCATATGATGTGGAAAGAAAATACTGTGCTCCATTCTGTTGTCTAAGGTGTGTTGTCTAACTGCTCTGTATATGAAACAGAAAATAGTCTAACTGTATCATCTCTAATATTTAAAGATTAAAGGCTGTCTCAAATGGGTTAAGTCCTTAATAACATAAGACACAATTCAGAAGGGAACAATTTCATTTGTTCCATCTGGTTGCAATAAAACACTGAGGTTGTTTCTGGTCAGACAAAGCTTTGACAAATACACAACTACAGTACAGCTATTTAAAAACTCTGTTTTCTTATTTTTCTGTCTCTTGCTTTGTAGAAGTGTTAACCTAAAAACAGTGTTGACTGACTTTTGAATATCAGATCAAATCAGATATTTCCTGATGGACAGAGAGAGGTCTACTAATAATATAAACTGGATCTAACAGAATCTTCCATACCACTTTAGAGTATCTGGAATGCAGGCAGGAAAATACTGAAATGCGTATGTATTTTTTTTTTTTTAATTTAACACGCCAGACAATTCATTTAGCACATTTAGCACAAATTCAAGTTAATACGTAAGATTGTAGACTCAGGGCATATTTATCAGTTCCATGAATATGACAAGACATGTAATTATGAGCACTAATGCGTAAACATATTTCCACTTTTTTATAATCTTATTAAGAGATTAGAGCTGGAAATGGCTTAACCACAGCTGTCTGTTTAGGGACGATGGGCTGGGGCCTAAGCGGACGACAGATTTTCTTAAATTTTTTCCCTTATTGCTATTTAGCCCGTCTTTAGCACTGAAAGAAAAGTGCTGTTTTGCTTGCCCTTTTGACAGTAATCTGCCATGACATGCTGCATTTCTCTCTGTCTAATGGGTTAAGGTTAGATTCAATACATTTCCCTTCAGATGGCTTCAGTCCGGGAACATATGCACAAGAACTGTATGCAGAAATACATCTATATCATCAAACATTCCCCCTGAAGTATTGCAGGGAACATTTTACCAGTTTTACCCACAAAACAGATTTGAATTTAACATGTTTATTTAGTGATACTGTAAAGTCTTTTGGTGTAGGCCTGGACCAACCGATTCTTGCTTAAATCGTCAGATCCTGCTGGAAGAAGACACACAGGGGTGAGAAGCTACACCTGCTCAACCAGAAAGAGGCCCAAATTGATAGTGTCAGGGTAACAGCAGTGAAATGGCAGGTTGGTAGAGGATTTTGGAAGCACAAAATGGAGTGCTTCATTATGACTGGTTTTAGGAATGAATGATGTCACTAAGTGTTTCTGGTTAAACTAATGCATAAGCTTCCATTACCAAAATAAAAAAATATTTAATTTTCAAGTCCAGTACTCTGCATAAATGCTGCACATTTAAGTGATTCATTATTGCCTTTGGCATGTGAAAACTGCAGCATGTTGTTTAACGCTTAGTTGTTATATACTTTGGTTAAACTATACCCAAATTAAAATCCAATTGAAGCCAAAGAAATTCAAGAAGGAAAAAGCAGAGAAGCAATGTTTGTAATGTTTTAGGAATTATCCCATTAAAAGGTCATTTCGTTCCACTTCCAACAGCATTTTATTGCAGCTGTAATGTATGTATAAAAATGCCTCTTCAACATCACGAAAAGAAATAGGGATATTAGACTACCAAAAATGCACAAACAGATACAAGCACATAAAACACCCATCATCTTATTTCACTGCTAAAATTAGCGCGTGAACAGAGGAAGTGATGGGAATGATCAAGTTTGAGACATGAGCCTCAGGGGGAGA
>JAZGTI010007601.1:0-21416 GCA_036877585.1 Botia kubotai
GGAGAGTCTCAGAGATAGAACTAACAGTTACAAGACAAGAGAAGCCAGCAAGGAGAGATAGGGGAGGGAGAGGGAAAATTTGCGACCGCCTTCGCAGAGAGCTGAAGAGAAATTATTGTGAGAAATCATTAACGTGATCAGTGTCTTCACATAGATGAGTATCATTAATCATTATTAATAATGCATAACTAAAGGCAAACTGAGCAAATTTGTTATTTCAGAAGAGTGTATCAAATTGGTAGCCCTTCGTATGACTCAGTACCCATGAAGTAGCTCTCAGCTTCAAAAAGGTCCAGGGCATGCCCACATGTTTAAGATCCGTGGCTGCCGCCGCAGAGACAACAGAGAGGCCAAAGTGAAGCAGACAATTAATCGTCTCTGTTGTATATCAGACATTTTAAAGGTGGTCAGATTGATTACTGACTCCTGCATGATAGGTGCAAAAAAATTTCATCAGCTAAGAATTGGGTGTATTTGATAGCAGTTTGTCCTTTAAAAGTCACACTTTCTCATATTAAAAATATATTAAACCTATGACACATGCTCTCTATGTCAAACACTGAAATGTTAATTCATAAATTTATGACATCAAGACTTAATCATTGTAATGCTTCACTGGGTGGTTGCCCTGCAGGTTTAGGTTTAGTACCAAAACTCCAACTGGTCCAAATTGCAGCAGCCAGAGTTCTTATAAGAACAGAATGTATAACTATATTAGCCCAGTTCTGTTAACACAGCACTGACTGCCTATTAAGCAATGTATAAACTTAAAAATTCTACTAATTACCTACAAGGCCTTAATTGGTTTAGATCACCAGTACCTGCGTAAACTCCTGTCTTATTACAGTCCTTTACATAGACTGTGATCTCAAAATTCCCGCCAGTTGATAATAAGTAGAATTTCAAAATCAAGTGCGGGTGGTAGATCCATTTCTGCTTGGTGCCAAAACTCTGGAACAGTCTTCCCAGTGTTATATGTGAGGCAGATACACTCTGTCAGTTTAACTCTAGATCAAAGACCCATCTCTTTAGTCCAGCCTACACATAGTCCTAAAGATTTATGACATAAATACCTTAAGGAATTGTTAGGCTGCATTAATTAGGCAAACTGAACCAGGAACACTTCCCATAAAAACAGATATACTGACTCTAAGTTTGTCCTTCATTTCCCCAAGGTCCTGCAGCATACAGGTCCAAAACAAGGTGGGGAGACGGGATCATCAGGATTTGGTAGACTTTCTTAGTAAACATTCATTAATTTCAGGCACACCTCTAGGAACTCCTATTTCATCAATATAAACACGACTGTCAAATAAACCCCCAGGAGTAGAATCCCTCTTTAAACGCTGTAATTCTCCATTTTTAGATGCTGCTCCAACAATTTTCAGAAATTCCAGTGACTTAAACATTTGGAATGGCATAATCAACTGAACTAATGTACAACTTCCCTTCCATCTATATTTTAAAGTTGGCCTAATTTTCATATCTCCACAGATCCACCATAAGTCTGCTCTGGAGAAAGTTAACAAACTTGTGATTAACAAACCAGTTCTTTCTAAATCTATCATTGTTTCTGGTTACATCTATGGTTTCGGCACACCATGACTGCACAAGTTCTTCACTTTCAGCTATCCTATTGTCATGACAAAGCATGTATAATTTCCTTTGTATGCAGCTACATTTGGTGAGATGTTTAAATTTACTCTGGGAAACAGGTGGTCCACTGTGCTACACTTATCCTAGTTTTTGTGAGAAGGCTCTAAGTACACACATCAGCCCTTCTAAGTCATTTTCTGTATTCAGTCTAAACGGGGTCGTGGCTAGATTAGGTCTAGCTGATGCACAGGCAATGCAGTCTGATATTTTCATCTGCCTGGCCGTAAACATTACGCACTTTTACGATTCATTTCGCTCAGCATACCCAGTTTCCATAGCCAGCTTTTCATTTAATATTATTACTTTTACTATGGTTAATGCATCTTTTCAACTGTCATCTGATGTGCTATTTTGGAGTCAATTTTGGACTATTAACTACCTCTATTTTAAATAATCCGTAATCCAAAACGAGAGCAAGAGTCCAAAACCAGGTAACACAAAAGAAAACAAGACTAGAACAAGAATATCGAACACCAGAAAACTCCTAACAATAACCCCCCCAAACAACAGAAACCAGGAACTTAAATAGACAGACTAATTAACTAGACACAGGTGCAAACAATCAAACCAAAACCAGGAAGTGACATTAAACACCAGTGACATCATTAACATGAGACACAAACTAAACATCAAAATAGAAGTCCCTGCGCTCCTCGCTAACGCGGGAGCCCGGCTTTGTAACATAACCCCCCCTCCCGGTAGGCGTGTCCTCCCGGTAGGCGTGTCCTCACGCCGTAACTGCGGAGCCAGGGCGGAGCAGACTTGGGCTTGCGGAGCCAGGGCGGAGCGGATCTCAGGAGCCTGGGCGGACCAGACTTGAGATGCCAACGGGCTTGTGGCTCGAGCTTGTAGCGCCAGCGGGGACCAGGCTTGCAGCGCCAGCGGGAGCCAGGCTTGCAGTGCCAGCGGGGGCCAGGCTTGCAGCGCCAGCGGGAGCCAGGCTTGCAGCGCCAGCGGGAGCCAGGCTTGCAGTGCCAACATGCTTGTGGCTTCAGCTTGTGGCACCGGGAACCAGGCCTGTGGTGCCACCGGGAACCAGGCCTGAGGCGCCAACGGGAACCAGGCCTGAGGCGCCGGGGTGCAGACTTGTGCTTAAGGCGCCGGAGTGCAGACCTGAGCTTGAGGCGCCGGGTTGCTGCTTTGCGTCGCCAGGGAGCTGACTTGAGCTTGGCGAGCGCCGCCGCCGGGGCAGAGACAGGAGAGGCAGACGTCGCTGTCAAGACAGGACAGGCCCAAGAAGCGAACGCCATCACTGAGACACTGACTAGAGTAGCAGATGCCACTGCGGGAACACTGACTAGAGGAGCGGATGCCACCATGGGAACTTGACAGATTGGGATGGTCGCTAGGCACGCCTTTAGATCAGTCAGTCCCGCCGCCACAGTCTCCAGGATGGCCCATGGGTCTGAAGAACTCTCCGTTTGCTCAGGCTCCTCCTTAGCTGGAGAGCAACAGACAGCTACCTTCTCCACAGTTGTAACCGGCTCGAACCCCCGAGTAGGCCCCGAGATGCTCCTTGTCCTCCTCCTCCAATTGAAAATTGGAGCCGGTCAATTGAAGTGCCAGGTTAATGTAATGCGTTATGGTCCACGTATGATCCGGATCAGGCATGAGGTAATTATACAGGGGGTCCAGACCAAAACGAAAAGCAGTCATAATGAAATTGTCCTCTGCAGGGAGATCATAAACCTCAGACAGAAACTGCTGAACATAAGCCTCCATTGAGGCACCATTTTGGCGTGGCCAAGACGCCTTAATCCAATATGTCGGCCAAGAGGGAAAAGAAACAAAAACCAGGCAAAGTCCAAAAAGCAAGGCAAAAAATACTGAAAGCAAAAACTCCAAAAGGCAAAAGGGCACAAAATACCAAAGAACAAAAAACACTAAACGGTACAAAAAACACAAAAATACAAAAAGCAAAAAACCTGCTGTTGTTGTTGTCTATGTGGTGGGTTATTCTGTTACGGTGAATGGGCTGACGGTAGTGTTTGTAATAACAGAAGACGTGTACACGGAGCTAAATAATAAAGGATATTTAATGTAGAACACAAACACTAACCGTATAACAAAAAGAGGCAACAACATGTGCAAAACAGCAGTGAAAGACAAAAGACAAACCACGATGATGAATATACAAAGTCCAAGCAGAGGTATCCGAAGGGTAATCCAAAAGCGTAATCCAAAACGAGAGCAAGAGTCCAAAACCAGGTAACACAAAAGAACACAAGACTAGAACAAGAATATCGAACACCAGAAAACTCCTAACAATAACCCCCTCAAACAACAGAAACCAGGAACTTAAATAGACAGACTAATCAACTAGACACAGGTGCAAACAATCAAACCAAAACCAGGAAGTGACATAAAAGATCAGTGACATCATTAACATGAGACACAAACTAAACATCAAAATAGAAGTCCCTGCGCTCCTCGCTAACGTGGGAGCCCGGCTTTGTAACACCCTACATCTTTGATTGTAATTAATAATGGGTTGCATGTTCCAGCTTTACATCATACAGGAGGGTTAGGGTCATTTTATAATTGACATGCATTCTAGCAAATTCTTCCCATTAACTACAGTATACTTTGCCCTCCCTGCCGGATACCCCCAGGAGTGCGAGCTTGTGTTCCAACCTACCATTCCCCATTGTGAACACGTATCTGGGTCACCTGTGAACATAGTTGAGGGCCTACTTTCTATTGGAGGTGGGTCAGCTACACAAATATACTTAGTCATGGTCTGTCCTACTTCAAATGCTAATGTGATCATTTTCTTGTCTGACCTTTTCTTTCTAAAAACATTTTTACCTTTCTTTGGACTGTTTGTATTATTTTTTCCTAATGCTTTTCCTTGTTAGCAAGATTATTAATCCTAAAACTATGGGTATTGACACCCCTATGAAGACTACCATGCCTATTCTTACATCTTTTGGCAATACCTCCCACATTTTGTCTAATGTCCATGCTGTGTTGTTTCTATTTCTATTTGAGCTGGCTACTCCCAATAATCGCACCACTCTTCTTCTCTCATTGTTGTTCTCATCTCCCACCATTCTGATCTCTTGATTTCTGACTAATTTACTAATTTTAAGATTCATGTTTTGGATTCAATCTCAGGCACCCAGCCTGCTTTATGCCTAAATACTACTACGATATACTACTACGATACAGCTTTCCTGTAGCTCAGTGGTTAGAGCATGGCGTTAACAACGTCAAGGTCATGGGTTCGATCCCAGGGATTGCGCATACTCAATGTATAATGATCAATGTGTAGTATAATGCAATGTAAGTCGCTTTGGATAAAAGCGTCTGCCAAATGCCTAAATGTAAATGTAAATATACTCATCACCCAAGTGGTTAGTAGTTACTCCTGACAGAATTACAGATAACAAGGCCGGATCCTTGTTATTCTATTATTCTATTCTATTATTCTATTACTATTCTCTCTGCTCCTTTAGCCTTTTCCCCCAAAAAGATTTCTTGCAGTTTTATTCACTATACAAATACAGTGTTTCCAAACCCACTGGTTATTACAAAACTCATTTACACTCAGTCAGGAGTTACGTTGGTCTGTATACAATGTGTGTTGTGATACCACAGATGGGACCCTTTCACCCTTACAGCCATAGTGACTTGGTAGGGCTCTTCTTGCCTCGGATGATGCCACTTCCTTTGGTAGACCTTTATGCACACCCATGATCCTATTGGAAACACTGGCTTGTCTGGTTCCTCTCCAGGTGCAGTTCTTGGTCTGGATTGTGTCTGCAAAATAGCTTTATGGTTTCTCATTAATGCATTCACATACACATCCAATTATTTTTTCAGATCCAATATATTCTCAATTTTAGTTTCACACTGAGCGACTCTAATCTTTTTCTTTCCACAACGACCTTATCATGAGGGGACAAACGTGTCTCTCTGTTGGTTATGGAACGTTTGGCCATTAATGTAATTGGTAAAGCTTGTACCCAGTTCAATTTGGTCTGTGCACAAATGTTTGAAAATTTAGCATTTAAGGCACTGTTCATTCATTCGACCATTCCCTGGGACTGTGGGTGGTAAACTGATCCAAATTTAGTCTCAATGCCCAAGCGGGCCGTGGCTTTTTTCAAAAGGTTGGCCTGAAAACCTGGTCCATTGTCACTCTGGACTATTCTAGGTAATCCAAATCTTGGTATTATTTCCCTGGAAACCAGAAATGTCTTTTTCTAAGGATGGTATCTACCATCTCCCCTTTTGCACAACGGTGACTACCATGTGCATTTAACATTATCATTTGTTCCATTCTGTGTTGTTGTTCTTTTCTATAAACCCCATTTGTTTGTGTTACACCCTTTGACTTCCAATCTAATATTTATAATCGTGTTGCAGTCTTTAATGATAGATTTTTTTTTTCTTTTAAAGGCATAATAATCTCTGCTACTTCCTGTGTGGTTTGCTTTCTAGTAACCACTAATTGTAAAACACTGTCTTTCCTTTAAGCTGCAACTTTAGCTTCCCTGTCTGCCTCTTCATTTCCTCTACTTACATAGTCTGAACTTCTAGTATGGGCAGCACACTTGATTATTGACACTTTGTTTGGCAATTTAATTGCTTCCATTAATCTCAACACTTTCTCACTATGCTTTATAGGTTTGCCATTACTCCTTCCAAGTTCTTGCTTTTCCAAACTCCCCTATAATAGTGCACTGTTCAAACCCATAGGTATATATGTTGACCTCTAGGCCTGTTCCTGCTGTGCAGGCCTCTGTTAGGGCCATGATCTCTGTCCTTTGTGCTGATTGCAGACCTTCTGCTACCTTAACGCTTCTGATCACCTGAAATTTTGGAGTGCCACCACAGCTCCCTATAACCACACTGTAACCCATGCAGCTTTTTCCTTCCTCATTTTTGTAACATGACCCATCTACAAAGAAATCATGACTACCTTTGCATGGCTGATAACTTAGGTCTTCCCTTAGTTTCATATCCTTGATGCTATCTGTCTTGCACAAATGCAGGGAGCCTTCCTTGCAATATAATAGCTTTTCTGCATCATTCACTGTCTTTAGGACTCTGATGGATAAGTTAGCTTTTTCTAGCAATATTAGATACCTTAGTCTCCTTTTTGGTGCTAGGTTGAATCGCTGTTGTTCTATAGTTGTGTAGATCTAATTGGCTCACTTTCTTATAGGCCCATAACAATGCTTCACAATCAATTTTACATAATGTCAAGTCTGGCATATCAGTCAGATATCAGTCAGCTGTGGCTCCACCCTGGAACATTGCCACATCCACAAGGAAAGGTTTCTGATAGTCTGGGGTACTAAGCTAACTTACACTCATCATCGAGATGAGTCAAAGAGTTTGTTTTGCACAGGATTTGGTAGGGCCTCAAGATGCTTTTTCTAAACGGTCTGATTTCAAGGTCTTTTGGGTCTTGGGATTTTCATTAAATGAGTTCAGAGACTGCTGCGTCTTTGTTTTCACAGAGACGTGGCTCAGAGACAAAGTTTCGGATGCCGCCATTCAGCTAGACGGGCTGGCTTTGTTCTGTGCCAACAGAAACACAGCTCTGTGCGGTAAGGCCCGCGGTGGGGGATTGTGTGTTTACATAAACACGGAATGGTGCAAGAACTCAATGCTAGTCTCTAATTACTGCTCATCGCTGGTGGAGTTTGTGACTGTTAGATGCAGACCTTTTTATTTACCACGGGAATTTACAACTATTCTCATTATCGCTGTATACATTCCGCCCAGCGCGAATTTAAAAGACGCGCTCTGTGAACTGTATGGGGCTATTAGTGAGCTGCAGAACTTAAACCCAGACGGACTGTTTATTGTTGCTGGAGATTTCAATCATGCAAATCTCAAGTCAGTGCTTCCTAAATTCCATCAATATCTGGACTTTGCAACGAGAGGGAAAAACATGCTGGATCTTGTTTAGATAAACAAGACCTCTGACACCACCACACTGAGCACTGGAGCCCCCCAGGGTTGTGTGCTCAGCCCATTGCTGTTCACTCGGCTGACTCACGACTGTGCATCACATCGTCAAGTTTGCCGATGACACAACTGTAGTGAGTCTCATCAGCAAGAACGACGAGTCAGCATACAGAGAGGAGGTGCAACGGCTAACGGACTGGTGCAGAGCCAACAACCCGTCTCTGAACGTGGACAAAACTAAAGAGATGGTTGTTGACTTCAGAAGAGCACACCATGACCACTCTCCGCTGAACATCGGCGGCTCCTCTGTGGAGATTGTCAAGAGCACCAAGTTTCTTGGTGTTCACCTGGCGGAGAACCTCACCTGGTCGCTCATCACCAGCTCCATAACCAAGAAAGCCCAGCAGCGCTTATACTTTCAGAGAAGACTGAGGAAAGCTCATCTTCTACCCCCCATCCTCACTACATTCTACAGAGGGACCATCGAGAGCATCCTCTCCATGGGAATTGCACCGTCTCGGACCGCAAGACCCTACAGCGGGTAGGGAGGACAGATGGGAAGATTGTGGATGACCCCACACACCCCTCCCATACACACTTTACCCTCCTACAGACGGTATCGGACCCTCACAAACAGACTGGGCAATTTTTTCCCCATGCCATCAGGCTTCTCAATAGTCAGTAAAACTGGAGCAAAGAATTTCACACACACACACACACACACACAAACATACATTATATATATATATATATATATATATATATTACACACGCACACAACTGGACATTCCCCACCATTCTCTTTGCACTAAGTGTTTTTGCACATCTGGCTGCCAAAACCATACCATGTTTATATTGTTATACACTTATGTTTACATTTTTTACACTGTCTTGTGCTGTCTGCACGTTTTTATGCACTTTATGTATATACTTTGTTTAATTTATGTAGCTCTCATGTCCGTGATGTTTAGTGTTTGTCTTATGTAGCACCTTCATCTGGAGGTTTCACTATGTACTTGTATATGGTTGAAATGACAAACTCCACTTGCAACTTGTAACTTGGGTGGGGACCCTCTGCACCCCCTGACATTTACACGTGGTAATGTGTTTTTCCACCCATGCAGAACAGTCACCGTTCCCCAGCAGAGGTGGGGGTAGTTTGGCACTGTCAAATTTCACAGGAAAGTGATTTCTCAGGACTGACCATAGCTGTCCCCTGTGATTAACCAGACTCTGGCCATTAAAGTCAGAGACACCCACACAGTGAGTCAAACCAGCTGTTTTTTAAGACATCAGCCATTTCTGGAGGCCCATTGTTTTAGCCAATAAAGCTTTCACATCTCCTATTGCTAATGCCTTCCCTTGTGTTTCTTTTTCTAAGGCTCCTATCCATGGCCCAGCAAGTGATCATAGTTTCTAAATCTCTATGTGCCCATACTTCATACACTACTCTCTTCCTTCTACTCTCAGTAGGTATTGACCTGGGTCTGACCTAAAGCATCTTTCTGACCTGGTGATTCCTCTTTATCATACATAAGGTTCTCTTTTATAGAAATCTGGTTATTCTTCCTCTTTATCTGTTGTTTCTAGCATTTCTGTTTTGTATCTAAACTCCTTCATGCTGGCTGCCCCGTTTATTCTGTTCAAATTTACATCACCAAGCCCTCTTGGATACTTCTTACTTAATTTAGCTACCACTTTTATTAACCTTTTATTTTTTTTTCTGAGCTTCTTAGTTTGAGCTACGCTATGGTTTGCTTTGCTTGGGGTTGATAAAAGCAGTATTTCTTGTTCCATTTGCTTTATTCTTTCCTCTGCCTTCTCTCCCTGTATTCTACTTTCAACACTTAACTATACTAATCTTTCTCTCTATTGTCTTCTAACTCTTCTGCTTTTGTTATCCCTGCCTGCTGTGTGGGATAACTTCCTCTTCCTCTTTTGGGTATATCAGCTCTACATTCCCTCCTATCTCTTCCACTTCCTTTAACACAGGGTACATCCCTTCTCTGTTGGGGGGAGGATCTATGGTGGACTCCACCCATTCATCATGGTGGAGACGCCTTTTTTCTCACATAAGAGTTGGGGGTGGGGCTGATGGGGTCACTGTTTGACTGAAAGGAGCTTTAATCTCTGCTGTTTTTCTCTCCTGAATCTCTTATTCATGTTTTTTGTTCTCTAAGGCTTTAGTTCTCTTAACCACTTGTACCTCTACTTGTTCACTCCATTTTTTTCTGGCAACTAACCACCTAACTGTAATTATTTTTTATACTTTTTCTTGCTGCATATTGCTACCTCATTTCGAGCACAATAATCAATACATGGTCTCAAGCCTCTGTCCTTTTTCTTAATAAAAAAAAAGAATCCTGCTGACGCAGAAGGATTTACAGTTCTGATAAAACCCTTAGCCAATTCCTCCTCAATGTATTCCTTCATAGCCTCTGACTCAGGTTGGGAGAGAGGAAAAATACAACCCTTAGGAGGAATTGCACTAGGAACCAGGTCTATGGCACAATCAACTGAGCGATGCAGTGGGAGCTGAGAGGCTTTTTTCTTACTGAACACCTCTAAAAGGTTGTGATATTCTACAGGGACCGAATTATTAGTGGTTTGTGATTGAGTCTCGTGAATACGTTTTGATTTACCTTTATTAAACAATGATCGTGACAATTCATACCCCATTGCTGCAATTCCCCCTCTCTCCAAGAGATTATGGGTTCATGCTGCCTTAGCCATGGTAAACCTAGAATAATGCAGTCTAAGAGTTAATAACATAAAATTGAATTTTTTCAGAGTATAGGGCCCCTACGCACAGCTTGATGTTACTGGTCAGCGGGGTTGCTCTATCTCCTAATGGACACCCATCTAACGCCTCCCCTGTTAGGGAACAATCAGAAGAGGATAAGGGTACATGATGCTCATGAGCAAAGGTCTTAGACATGAAATTGCCAGCCGCCCCAGAGTCTATTAATGCAGTTGTGGTTATTGTCTGGATGGCCATCACAATGGAAACAGGTAATGTGATATTTGATGTTCTATTGATAGAAGTGGTAGTTGCACTTACCATAAGTCAGTTCTGGTTAGGACGAACTTTGGTCATGTTAAGTTCGTCCTGAGTTGCCACAGTAGAGGCAGAGGTGATTCTGGATACATCGATTACGTTCCTCCTGGGTCAGATGTGTGTATCCTAGTTGCATAGGCTCAACATGGGGAAGATCAGCATTCGTTGAAGTAGTAGGCATATGAGTAGGTCGACGGGTACGTCATCCCTACAGGTGAGATCTGACTGTAAATTCGACTTTGAGACCTCTTCTGAAGAGTAATTTGAGTGAATCCTCTACCCAGTCTGTCTGAGCTGCTAGGGTGTGAAAAGTGAGTGCATATTCGGATGCGGTTAATTTTCCTTGAGTGAGGAAGAGTAGCTGTTCACCCAGCAATCTTTTTACGTTGTAAAAAGTACTATATAAATAAAATTTAATTGAGAATTGAATTTCATCTGTGGAATTCAAAGGCTTTATTGTATGTGTTATAGTTTGTATATTAATTGCGTATTTATTTAATGCATAATTAATATTTGATGTCTTTAGTGAATGTAACTGAATAGAACTGAATTTTGTATTTATTCTGTATTTTTTAGAAGCATTTCAAAACTGATTGGTGGTAAGACATGTTAACTGTCACAGAGGAGGCTCCTGCCCCGCCTCCTACACGCCAACAGAGGGAACCCTCACCTGAATTCTGATCAGTATACAATTTGGATTTCAATTCCCATAATGCCTCATACCTGGGACTGATTATTTCCGCCTCTGCACCTATTGCTCATTACCATGCCCTATATAAACCATTCCCATTTCCCCATTCGTTGCGAAATCTTGATTTGCCAGCATCTCTGAGCATTTCCCTTACATTCAGGTTGGTACTGGGTTTTCGACTTTTGCATTGTTTATCGTTTTTGACTGTTTGCTGCCTGCCCCGATCTTTGGACTGTTGTTGTTTACTGTGATTGTTATCAGCCTGCCTCAACCATTGCCTGTTCCTCGTTTTTGCCTTGTCTTGTCTCCTCTATTTCTATTTGCCAGTTTTCAACCCCTGCCTGTTTGATTACGCCTAATAAAATGCTGCACATGGATCTCAGTACTTCTGACTCATGATTACATTAACATTTTTTTCACAACAGTTTTGTGTTGTGAAAACACAAGGGGTATAGGGACTCATCGTTATCATTATGCTTATCATCATAAAGATTTTTGCTGGAGAGTAAAAAAGGTTAATAACACTGCACAGTTAGGCTGTATTTAAAATATCAAGGACTAAAAATTGACTATTTGTGATAAATGTGTGCAGTTTGGGCTTACACAAACTTCACCAGGCCAGCAAAGTAAGTGAACATTGACTAGTGATTTAAGGCTTTATCCCTCCACAGCTGATTTTTACCTGCATTTTGTGGGTTGGTGGTTGTAGATTTCAGTCCCTGATTACAATAGTTAATCAATAAGGATGTTAATGAGTTAAAGGTAAAGTTTAAATCTATCTAAAGTACTATATATCATAGTAAAATACAGTATAAATGCCAACACAGAACCACCAACTTTCCACCACAAGTTTATAATAAGTTATTAGTATGAATGTAACAGTAGTCAGACTCCAAACACAGATCAGTTAACCAAACAGGTGTGTTTATTGAACAATAAATGCAAATAAAAAAAAAACAAGTGATAACTGGCAAATATCAAGTCCTTGATGGTACTGACTGCAGTAGTTGATTTGCATGCACGAAAAAGTAATGGTATGTGGAAACATGGTACAGGTGCAAGTAAAGTAGCCTACTATAAAAAGGTATATATGTTGTATAATGTTGTTAACCTTGCTATGTCATTGAATGCAGAGGGAACCCTATTTGAGGTGACTGGTATTAAAGCAACAGTAACTGGTAAAGCCACAGCTAAGGAATCAATGTTTAAGTCTGGTCGACAATGCAGTGATGCACTGTGTGTTACGCCAGTGAGCAGAAATGAGGAGAGTAACTCATGTTGGTAAACAATGGTAAATGGTTGTGCAAATAAATTGGATCAGAAATGTCTTATTTCCAGTGACAATGTCACGAACCAAAAGGAGCACAAGAACCCAGTTGAAAATAATGAACGGTTTGAGAATTCAGAGGATCTGAGAGTCCAGTTAGACAAATAATCTCCACGTCCACAGCTAGAAACCACCAGCCAGAATGAAGTTGAGATCGTGATCACCGCCTCAGCACGCCGCCAGTCCAGGAGAGTTGAGTCGTTCTCCGCGTTGATGGTCAAGAGATCTCCGTTGGGTAAGTAACCATACCAGTTTGTAGATCTTTAGAAACAGAACAGTTAGATCTCACAGGAACAGAGATGATCTCACCGAGGAAGAGAGGAGAGAACAACCAGCAGATGATGATGGAGAACCGGAACTCACAGGTAAGTAGAACTCATATCGTTCACAGCAACAGCCATCAGGCAGAGCGATTGGAGGAGTTCAGCGAATTCACTGGAGAATAGCTTAACAGGTGAGTATCAGAGCATTTATATTGAGAGCGGTTACCGGTGATGATCAGCGGGAAACCGGAAGAGGAGGCGAGGCAGTGCGGGAGAGTTCGTTGGTGTGACGAACGACGCAGAGACCACAAATCCGGAGATAGACGGGAGAGCAGGAGGGCTGGCGCAGCAGACTCCAGGACGGAGGACAATTGGAGCGGGAAGAAAACTGAAGCAGAGCACAGGACAAACAACAAGTAGCTGAAGCTAAACACAACACAAGCCTGGACAACAGACACTAAACTACACACCCGTCTGCTTGAAACAGAGAAAGCCACGAAGGCAAACAGCAGGAAGGACGAGCGTGACTAGACTGAGATAACTAACGAAGACAGAAATAGAGCTAGGCTAGGCTAGGCTAGGCTAGGCACAGCGTGGTCAGGTATGCTTATCTCAAGCGACGGTCTGACAAAGACTAACCACACATGAGGGGAATATAAAGGGAGATAATTGATGGGTGTGGCTGGTAATTACGGAGTGAATGAGTGAAAACAGCTGTGAGTGAGAGGGAGGGAGTAACGCGGACACCGGAGCACGTGACGATTTAACTAGTTAAACCGTCACGAGCTCCGACATAAAACATAACAAACCCGGTTGATCAAACTGGCGTCCTGACAGACAAATAGAAACGAGATAACACCTAGTTCAATCTAATACAGTTAAATGACAGTTTGTTAATGGATGACATCATTACTGGAGACACTTGAAATAAAGAGTTTAGTTTTAGCCTTTAGCCTCAGTAGATTAGGATGCATTGTGTGAACGTTTACAACTAGCTAATGAAAACAGTACTGTACAAAGCATAAATGTGTGTTCTTCAGGAATACCATGTGAAACAAAGTGAGACGGTCATTGCCACATACTGCATGTGCTATTGATTTATTAAAGCAACGAAGACAAACGGCGATGAGAAACGGCGTAAGAATGAAACAAGAAAATAAAACCCTCGCGCGCGTAACAAACGGGATAAGCATGAAGCGTTTTTTCACCGAAAATGTTCTAGTAGCCACGCCCATGAGGCTTATATGGAAACGTTCGAAAGGAGGCATTTTAAAAGGGCAGATCATGAAACCCGACTCTAGTTCATTCAGAACATTTACACCAGAGCAGATATTCGCGAACAGAAGCTTAGTGAACAATTTCACCGTTATTAAGTATAATACTATATTTGTTTATATAAATATATATAGCATAGTTTATATATGCGCTTTGTTCAAAACAAAGTCATCTGAGTCGCGTTCTTCATCTGAGGTGAACTGTTCGTCGCTGTCCAGAACCATCTGAAGTGCTTCTTCACTCGTGTAGCGCGCCATCATTCAAGCGCTTAGAAAAAGTAAGTAAATTCTATGATGGCGCTTCGACGATTCATGCAGCTTTTCGGGGGCGTGCACATGATTACCTGGCTCGCCTCAGATATTTTACATATGAACATTTACATTTAGGCATTTGGCAGACGCATTTACGTGTCTGTAAAAAGAGATGACAGAGACAGCGAAGGCAGAGTGCGTACCCTGTCTGTTTTCTTCTTTTTATAAAAGCACAGGGTTTTATTGTTATGAGTGTATAAAAATAGACCCTTTACAGATTCGAATAATGTATTGGTTGTATCTGTCCGATTAAAAATGACGGAGTATTTTACGTTCTTTTTCCGCGTTGTCATAAAAACATGCCTTAAAACACGCCGTTTGTCGACCCCAGAGGGTTAATTCGCTCGTCTACCATTTTAGGTTCTGCTAGAGTGGATTGGAGATTATTGCAGATAATGTTTTATAGTGGGGAGAGATTTGAGACCGGGATTAAAGCCGTGTTTTAGACCAGACAAAAGAAAGTTGGTGTCAGGGTGAAGAGACAATTCAAAAGGAGTCGAGAGATAATTTTTTTTAAAGTCTTTTGCACAGGACAGATAGAGCAGGTGTGTGCTCCGCCACAAAAATTACAGATATGAATGGAAAGACAGCGCTGCCTCATATATTTCTCTGCATTAAAATATTGCAGACCTGTCTGTTAGACGAAACTTGGACAGGTCTGCCTCTGAAATCTTTAATCAAGGGATCTTCCGTGCGAATAGCGGGCTACAGGACATAGCTAGTAGCCTTAATGGAGTTTGTTTCCGGGCAGGGAGGAACTGATGGATTAATTTGAGGGCAAGTGGTAGTGGAATGGTTAATAGATCTACAAATAGCGCATGAAATGTTAGGACAGCCAAAGAAAACCAGAGAAAACCAGTGTCCAGTGTGCCCCAATAAGGACACTGATTCCACTGGGTGATGCGGACTGTGCGTTTAGCGGAAAATAGTAAAAATGACTGCCGCCTTAGGGTAAGGCGAGATCGGCAATTATAGGGAGATAATCATTCAGTTTGCGTCTTCTGTGAAGAAAAACGGAACAAATTATTTCAGTATAACGACCAAACGCAATACAAAATTTGGGAAAGGACAGAATGCATTAAGAATTTTGGATGGCATTATTTAGGGTAACAGAAATTTTGCCAGTGTCTACCAGGCAATATCCGCACCTGAGAGAATTTGAGCCCTGATATTGCTGACTACAAGTGGAAGATTAATGGTGATAGAGTTCTGTGGAGCTGGAAAGAGAGAGGCAGAGAAGAGAGAAAAAGAAAAATACATTTGAAAAGGAATGATAGGAGGAAGGGGGCCTGAGGCTGCGGCCGTTTATGGAGGTGGGCTAACGCTAGAAATGGCACCCGAGATAGAAGGAACAGGCAAAAGAGAAGAGGAGGCAGCAGAAGGAGGAAAAGGTGGCATCGAGGCACGAGCTGCTAACGGAGGCATCCTCACACTAGGAAATGTGCCTGGAGTTGGGAGCCATGGATAGGTAATGGGAATAGGAGGAGGAAAAGGTAAGGTTTGAGTAGAAGGAGGGTGGCAGGCAATGCTGATGGAAGGTGGGGAGCGTCGTTAGTGGTTGTGGTGAGAGGCTGAGCTGGCGCGGGAGTGATAAATGCTCTGGCCGGGACAGAAGCTGGGTCACGGCCCAGCTTCTGAGGAACCAGCATTGTGAGAGGCACATGGGGAAGCTGGTGGGCGCGAGGCCGGGTTTCAGCAGGCCTGGTTTAGATGAGTGGACGAGGCCGAAGCAGGAGATGAGTGACCTGTTAAAGGTAAAGAAACGTACAGGTTATACAGTTGTGCTTTGTTTAGTCTAAGAGAAAATGGAACATCGGTGTTCAGAAGGGCTTGTCTTAAAGCCTTCACAGTCCATTTCTCTATTTCAGGAATAGTTGGGTGAGGCGGAGTCTGGGACGACGCGGAGGAAGATGCAGTGTGTCTTGCCGGCGGTGTTGAGGGTAGATCATGGCGTCTTGTTGTGTGACGAGTGGGGTGGGTGGTTCTACCCCCCAGGATGAAGGAGGCTCGGCGGAAACATCCAGAGGAGACAGATCCCTTCTTGAGTTAGGAGACTGAGGTGGAAGAGCGTCGGTGGAAAGGAAGGTCTCTTCATTGGACAGAAAGCTAGATTTCAGACATGGCGAACAAGTTGGCGGGGCCAAATGCTGCAAGACTGTCATGTGACAGAGGTGAAAGACGTCTATATATATGCATCCCTGCGTGATGGATAGTTGGATTACATGACCATGCTCCTCCCGAATTTAGTTAATAAAACTTGACAGTCAAAAATTTGACAGTCTAAAATGTATTATTTTGGCTCATGGGCCACAGAGTTAGACATTTTTGCTGCAGCTGATCTTTTACAAACAACTGTGGTGACTTTTAATGATGACAGATGGATTGTGCATGCTCCAGCTGATCAGTTACAGATAAAGCAATCTATTTGAAGCACTGCCATGACAATCACTATGAGGTAATTTGTTTTCAACATAAAAAGGAAGTGTTTGTGCAGAAGCATGTACAACTGTAGTGGAGGATGGGAGCATAAAACAGTGTATGCGAAAAAGGAAGTTAAATAACACAGCAGAGACCTCTAAATGTAAAAGAGAACGTGAGCAATACTACAGCAACAGCTATTTCAGACACAAGAAAATACAGAGCCTGAAGTAAAAAATATTGTGAAGACAGTGAATACAGGCAGAAAAAGATAGACAACTTTAAAAAACAAAGTGAAGACAGTGAATATAAGAAAATAAAACTTCAAAACCTCCGAAGTAGATACAAGAATGATATTATTTTACAGTATTAAAGTTCAAAGATGAAGTATTCCAGTAATGTTCATTTTCAAAAATTAGTTCAGCAGTACCCTCAGACTAAGTATAAAAACAACAAAGCCTTTAGAGCAAATGTATGTGAATATTCTAAAAGGAAATACCATAATCATGAAAACTGTTGTATGAGTAAAATACATAAAGAATCTGAAAAATATGCAAAACAAAGAGAAAGACATTGATTTCATTATTAATCAGTTTTGGTCAAGAATTTAGCAGAAGTCCAAAAATTGTTTGTTGCGTATGTCATTGTTTATTGTTCAGAAAACAAATTATTGAATGCAGAACAGATTGCTATAAACAAAAAGGACAACAAATGTTTTTAAGCCAAAAATGCATCACACCAAAGTATGTATTGTATGCACCCGTGAGCAGTGGGTCAACACTTTAAATACACCTGATGATGTACAGAATGATGCTGATGATTATGGAATGGATAAACAAGATGTAGCAGAAAAGAGTGAAGAAAGAAGCTGAAGATCAGCCAGAAGAAGATATAACATATATAAAAAGAGCAAAGTGGTCTTTTGTCAGACACATCACTACAGCCTGTTGATCTGGGTGCAGAAATAACATTTTAATGATGTACTAAATGTAGCACCAGGTGAAATCAATAGATTGTTAGATTGTTGTCAAAACCAATTAGGCAAAATGTTTTCCTGTTCTCTATCCTACTGGTGGCCCAACATTTCATCATGAAAGACCAGAAAAAAAATCACTATCATGACACCTGAATGCACGAATACTAAATGCAGACAGACGTTTTGCACAGAGCACAGACTGTATTTTTTATGTTCAATATGTATCAAAAGTAGATCAAATTGTGTCTTAATGTCTCAACATTCATGTTCAGAGAATTACATCAGAGGTAACACCAGATATGCTGACAAACTCAGATTTTTTTAAAAAGACTATTAAAATATGATGAAGGATACAAGTTAAAATCAGTCAGAGGGACTCCTCCCTATTGGATGTTTACACAAAAAGATCTGTTTGCTCTGATTAGACAGCTCGGAATACCAACATTTCATCATTTCTTTTAGTTCTGCTGATCTTAGATGGCCTGAAATGATAAACACTAGACACTTCATTTGTAGAAATCAAGCAAGAGGGGAAACAAATAAATGTTGATGAACTTGATGTTGGTCTGAAAAACGTGGACTCATAAGATGAAATCCTGTCACTGCAGCAAGGATGTTCGATCACCGATGGCATTGTTTCCTGAAATACGTAATTATGTCTCCAGCATAACCTATTGGTAAGGTTTTTATCGTGTTAAATTCCAAGAATGTGGTTATCCTCATGTTAAATGTCTGTTTTGGGGGGAAAATGCTCCAAAGCTCAATGATAACGATGAAGATAATAATCCACTGGTTGCTGACTTCATTGACACATACAACACTTGTGAGACACCACCAGAAAATGAGACTGAACTATATGAAACAGTGTTTAACTCTAAAGTGAATTTTGATTAGACTGATGCTTTTTTTCATCAATTAGGATGAATCAAGTTATGTATGAAAATTCATACAAATGTTCCAAAAAAGAAGACTTACTGCATGCTTGGCAAGGGAATATGGATATTCAGTATGTCACTGATACGTTTTCTGTAGTGGTCAATATACTTAGTTACATCACAAAAGCAGAACAAGAAATGTGACTGCTGCTTTAACGTGCACAAAATAAAGCAATGAATGGACATCTTGAAGCCAACCACCTTTAAAACAGCTGGGCAGTATCTACCTACACAAAAACATTTAGACGAAATTTCCTACACAAAATTTCACCTCAAGCAGCAGCATACAGACTGACAGGCATGCACTTTAAAGAACGTTCCCATAAAGTACAGTTTATTCCAATAGGACTAAATCCAGCCTCAGTGGTTTGGTAGAGAACACTAGTGAACAAACAGCATCTTGAAGACCAAGGAACTCACCAGACAGGTCAGGGATAAAATTGTGGAGAGGTTTAAGAGGAGGTGGGAGAATCTGTCCACAGGACAACTATAAGTCGTGTACTTCACAAATCTGACCTTTATGGAAGAGTGACAAGAAGAAAGTTATTGTTTTTGTTATTGAAATACATAAGAAGTCCCGTTTTCCACAAGTCATGTAGTGGACACAGCAAACATGTGGAAGAAGGTGCTCTGGTCAAATCAGACCAAAGTTGAACTTTTTGGCCTCAATGCAGAGTGTTATGTGTGGCGGAAAAGTAATGCTCATCACTGTGAACACAGAACCCACTGTGAAACCCGGTGGTGGCAGCGTCATGGGCAACAATTTCAGTCTCTAGATGTGCAAAGCTGATAGAGACATACCCCAAAAGACTAATACCCTGCAGCTATAATTGCAGCGAAAGGTGGCTCTACAAAGTATTGATGCAGGGTGGCTGAATACAAATGCACACCACACTTTTCAGATTTTTATTTTTATTTTGAAAACCATGTATAATTTTCATTCCACGTCACAATTATGTGTTTATTTGTGTTGGTCTCTTACATAAAATCTCAAAAAACATTTAAGTTTGTGGTTGTAATGTGGTTGTAATGTGACAAAATGTAGAAAGGTTCAAGGGGTATGAATAATTTTGCAAGGCACTGTATTAACTTCCTATCTTAATTCTTAAATTACAATCTGATAGCCTAATTAAAATGAAGAGTTTTGACAAATTTGTATCAGAAGCAAACTTTAACTTAAGTTAGGATTATTAAACAGGTCTGTTACCAACAATACTGCTGTGAGGTAATAATAAAATAATATAATCGAGGTATAAATCAGCATGCTTTTAAATTCAATGCACCTGAGACAGGTTTTGAAATTAATAAGTCTTGTAGACTATAATATTAGGAGAGCAGCACCTAGTGTTAGCCGAAGACCTTGAGACTATTGGCAAAAGGTTCTATAGAACACATCCCTCCTTACATGATGGATCTTTTATAGCCAATGTTTTATAGATCCCAAGAAGGACTCTGAGGAGATACAGATTCAAAATTTAAACGCTCAAGCAGATCATGTGTTAAATTCAGCCTGAGGACTGGTTTGTCACGATAGATCTAAAGGACACATACTTTCACAAGGAAGGAACACAGGAAGTATCTCAGGTTTACTTTATGAGACAAAGCTTACCAATATTGAGTGCTTCTTTCGGCCTAGCCCTATCACTACGCACTTTCATGAAGAGCATGGATGCAGCTCTGGCTTCCTTGAGACTCCAGAGTATCTGTGTTTAAATTATATAAACAACTGGCTAGTCATGGCCAGCTCCCAAGAATTAGCTACACGGCACAGAGATGTTTTGTAAGCTCATATAAGGTGTTTATGCTGAGACTCAACCCCAAGAAGAGCATGCTTTCTCCAGTTCAGATAACAATTTTTCTAGGGGTAATTTGGGACTCCATTATGATGCAGACACAATCATCTCCTGCACGTGTAAAGTCAATCCTTGCTGCTGTGGGCAGTGTTCGGCTAGGCTAGCACAACAGTGCTTCAGATTCAGAGGCTGTTGGGACCCATGGCAGCAGCAGCAGCCAATGTGATTCCATTGGACCTACTTCATATGAGACCATTTCAGTTCTGGCTAAAGAAAAATTGGGTTTCATCTTTCAAAATCTGTAGGATTGGCTCCGACCACCCTCAAGGTTTATGTGGCTGCCACATCTGCAAGCCAGTTGTCAAACCTGTATTGTGAGACACCCACTGGTGTCCAGTTTTCTGCATGGTGCTTGACAGCTGAGGCCTTTCTATAACACGGGGGTCCCTTTTTTTGGACCTTACTATTGTTTTAAGGGCTTTATCTTTGGTTCCATTTAAGCTTCTAGAGTCAGCCTTGGATAAGTTTCTGACTCTTAAGGTGGCTTTACTTAAAAGGGTAGGAGATGTCCGCATAGATTTTGCCCCTGGCTTTGTTAAAGCCAATTTGCACCCTAGATCAGATTATATCCCCAAGGTGCTTGCTGCGGCTGGTCACCTGGTGGTACTTCAAGCCTTTTGTCCTCCGCTGTTTGATTTTCCAGAGCAGGAAAGGCTTCATTTATTGTGTCCAGTTTGAGGATCTATATCCACTGCTCAGGCCAGTGGAACAAGACCTCTCAGCTCCTA
>JAZGTI010007602.1:0-21416 GCA_036877585.1 Botia kubotai
TTAACAGCATATTTACAAGTGTATATCTTGAAAGTATGTATGTACCACTGACAGAAATGTTTAAAGCATAAAGATCACTACATGTATTCATTTCTTATTGTCTAACAGCCATTACTTTAAAAATAGGGTGTTGGAAGTATGACTTACCAGGGCATTCTGTTGGGTAGTCGAAGCAACAGTCTTTTGTCTTGACACACCCCTCATCACAATAGCACATCCCATAGACGCGGTCCATCCTCCAGTCTGTAGTAAAACAGGTGCGATCTGTTCCTTGGCAACACCTTGTTGAGCACCCCCCATAAGTAAAGTGGTATAGCCCAAATAAAAGGGCCACAAGCAGCCAGGCATTCTGCTCCACTGACCCCCCCATAATGGATCAAAAATGATCAGTTACCACAAATTGTACCTACAAGTCTAAAATAGAAAAGACTGTGTTCTGTTCTCGTTACGCAGCGCCACAACAGGTTTCATTCCTAAACAGCAAATGAAACAGCCGCAGGTAGTTTACAGCCGCAGTTGTTCCTGCTGGAGGAATCCTTATGACCTGGAATTCCTGTGGCCACAACGGTCTTCTGTTTGCGCAGACAAACACATTTACAGAGGTCTGAAACTGTAGAAAAGAGCTATTACAGCTATTCTGTGGCAGTTCGAATAGTGGTGAGTAAAACTCACGTAACGTGTCTCTGTCCTCGCTCCTGTACACGGGGGACAAAGTGAGCGAGAGAGGAAAAAGAGGTGGGGAAATGTTGTTTGAGTGAAGGGTGTGTGTGAGCTTTCTCTCCCTCTCTACTGCTCTTTTGGCTGCTGTGCCCTGGTGTGCCACATCAAACTGATCCGAGATCAGTGCCCATACTGTTTGCACTGGACAACAGAAGCTTGTACAGCAGAGAAACAGTAGGAGGAATGTGAACATTTGGCCCCGCTCCAGTTTAAAGAGCCCGGGGCCACGTACAGCCCTGATGGATGTCACCGTTCATTTCATATCAAAATCTCCTAAAAAGTGGCTTTATGCTTTAGCAGTTAGGTTGTTTATTAAAAAACAACTTTAAGTGCATCTGTTGGGTGCAGATTGAGTCTGGTTGTTCATTAATCTGTGGTATGTCTGGTCTGTTTCCTCTTTAGAGAATTAAGTTATTGAATTAGTTTGTATCTGGTATCTGTACACTTCACAGTGGTACCACAATTGAATCAGAAACAGGATTCACATGTAATTGATTTATAACACAATGGCACACTGCAAAGTTCACACAGTCAAATAAAGCAGTAAAAGTACACACTGAACAGATCCAGGGTCTTATCACAAAAACATCTTATCTGTTTAGCTGTACTTGTCAGATCTTAACTTAGGATAAGAAGTTTATTAAATACAGCCCCAGGTATCTGATCCATACAAACTAGTTTACAGAGACAAACTACAACACACTGAGCATTGAGATAAAATATAAGCAAGCAATGCTAATCATGATCAAACAGTAAGTTTGTATGTAATCACCGAATTACATTTTCTCAGGAGAAATGAGCCAAGCACACACTAACGGCACTAAGCATTGATGTAGTACTACGAAGTGTAAAATGAAATTATATGCACTGCAGAATAGTGATCATTACACAAATAACAAAACCATAAAATCTGAGAGAAGGGTTGAAATCGCTATATACTTTTTTACACTTGACTGACTGTCATTTCCTCCACAAAGAATCAGACGAATAATGAGAGAAATGAGGACGTGCTCATGCACAGAGAACAGGCTCAGGGGAATGATGGGTTATTAGTGAGAATTAATCTGTAGGAGATCTGTTGATGACTGTCTCCATCTCATCTCTTTTGATTTTTCTTCTGTAACAAGGAAGCCAAATTAAGTATGACTAACATTGCAGAAAGTATAAGGATGGGTTAGACAAATTGCATTAGAAACACAGTAAAACTCGATGAGGCAATTGTAAAGTCCTGCCTTTTGTGTATTATATAAATATAATTGTGAGATGCATTGTGTGTGTAAGAGATGTTACTGTGGAACTAAAAGACAGTTATGTGGGGTCATGTCAATGTTATGCATACCACAGGCCTCTGAGAAGACTGGCCTGGATACAGTCTGCTAATGTGGTTACCAACCATTGCAGGTAAACACTGTTTTTCCTGTTGCATTGCTGTCCCTCTTTAACTCACTATGCAGCATTTGTAGGGTTTAATATGCATGGATGTATTGTATCTTACAAAAGGGCAACGTTTAAGACTCTTTGTCGTATTTATGGGACACTAAAACACTCATGGCACACAAAAACACTCACGGCTTGGCTAAGCCATATAAAAACAAATCCTACCAAATCTACCAACATTAAGCAATGTTAAGTTAATCAATAATACATAAAATATATTGGGAATTCTATCAGCAGTGTAACTGGGACAACTGTACATCTCATCTGTAGGTGATAACCTAATGCTTATGGTGAATAAGCCATTGTATGATTCAGTTCAATGGTCTTGTTGATTGAGTGACTCGTTTCTTGGTTATCCACACAGTCACCCATCTTTGTTTGTCCAAGGTGCAGGTGTGTTTTCATTGTCGGCCCTGTGGTCAATGAACAGATCAAAGGGTGCGGGTCTACATGCTGTTTGCATTGGACATCTGAAACAGAATGCACATATTGCCGACATACTGTACCTCATCTGGGCCCTCTTATATGGGTTATTTTAAGGCTGCGTGGGTTCCAATTGGTCATGCACTGAAAGCAGGTAAATTATGTGGATCCCATATTGTTCCAGTAATGCAGGTTACATTAGTTGCCCATCCCTTATGAAACATATCCATGGTTTATTAAAAATAGAAACAAAAAAACATGATTACTTTAGGTAAACCATGGTAATTATACATTTTGAGAAGTAGTTCAACTATAGTATTTGTAATAAAATTGTGGTTACACAAATGCTAAACAATCCAATAAAAAACAGTCACTACACTTTTATTATATTAAAAACATGATAAATGTTTGTAAGTGACATTGGTTAACTTAGTGGGATTTGATTAAATTCATGTGAGACATGTGGGTGTACCATTCATCTTTATGACCTTAAACCTGTTTAAGTTATCTGTTTTTTCCACCACTGGCTGGCAGGAGAGGTCTTCCAAAAGTTCTGGTTTAATAAGTTTTTTTGTCTTCAAAGGAACGCTGATGTTATAAAATGCAGCCATGCACCGTAAAACACCAACAGGAACAAAAACAAACAGAATTTAAACTGTTTAGACAGTTTTACCTCAACATGGAACCGCAGCTACATGGAGTTAGCAGCCCATTTCACTTCAGTGATGTGACAGTGAGAAAGAATATTAAATAAGAAAAAATATAGGACACGGCTTGAATTTATCCATCAGGAGTTGGATGGATTAAAAAGCAGTGCTGTGCATGACAGGTGGTTGGAGGGGAGGAATCTTAGAAAAATAAGGGGGTTTGGTGATGTCGGCCAAAAAAGACAGTTTCATGGGTGGAGTTATTACATTTTTATAAAACATTATAAAGACATTATTTTTTTTAATTGTATAAAATTTCTATAATATCAAGAAAAGTGTATTAAGAAAGTAAATATATGTTATGGCAGCAGTATTTGTATGACATTTTGATGACTTTTTAATGACATTTCTCAACTAACTGAAAAACAGAAAAGAGGGCTTTTTTGTTTAATAAAGTGCAGTATTGATGTCACATGATATCAAAGTCATCCTTTGAACTTGACCTCTGTTATTCAGCCTATCTGTCTATTGAGCTTTCCCCTTAAAACTCTTGCCAGAATCTAGGGGATTTGGCTGTGTTTAGGTTTGGCTTGGGCACAATCTCCATTCTCAGATTCATGAAGCTAGAGCTTGGACACTGTCGACTTTCTGAGCGAGCTTACTGAAGTATATCATTATTATCAAGTTGACTTTCTTTCCAGTATATTGTGGCCTCATGCCATAAGGGCTGACGGTTGTTTGTCTGGACTTTAATATAGTAGCTAGATATCTCGTATGATTTAAATAAGAGCATGTGGTAATTTTTATTCACAACGCTGTGCTTCTTCATTCACTCATCATCCTAATTTTATAAAAACACTTTTTCCTTATAAGAAACCATAACCATCAATCCCTAAAAGGTGTTTAAGTTACATCAAAATAGCAATTCTCTAAAAACAAGAGAGTATTTTAAAGCTTTGAGTGTAGGTTGTGAGAGTCAGGCTGGTTTGGGGTGCGCTGAAGCGAGCTGAAATGATAAACCTCTTGAGAACAGGTCTGTGGGAGTCTTTTATTAAAGGACCCTTTGTTTACTGTTTGTTCCAGGTCAATTTGAGTGACTAAAGTTGAAAGCCAGGGAGTCTATAAAAACAAGGCATCAGGAGAATTTGAGCTGCTAGCTCACTTTAAGCACTTTTAGCACTACAGTAAACAGGATCCTCTAGAAATTATTGCATAGCAATTCAACATAATTGATCATTATTATTCCAAAATGTAGTATATTGTTGAAGTGTGGACTGTCTGACATCAGCACTACTTAAAGGGAAGGCTGAACGCTGTATGTATATTATTGATGTATTGATGTCAGTATAAAGAAAGCAGACTTGATATATTTGCTGTTATAGAGCAATTCACATGGAATTTGTGCTAATTTGTTACTTGCGATACTTGCACTGGGGCATTTAAACTGAAATGTATCCATACATCCGCATAAGGGTACTATATGTAAACATATTAACATTCCCCTATGCTCTTGCTGAAACCACTATATCATTTCTGTATAATTTAATCTAAAACTGTTATAACCTGGCCTTACATCTTTTTCATGACTGTTATATCCAGAAATGCTAGGCTGTTGGGTTGCTGGTCAAAATGCAAAATAAAATAATACATGTTATTACAGAAGCCATTTTTGCATGTTTGGTTCACCAAAAAAGCGACAATAAAATGTGCTACCAATTTAAAACTAAAACTGGCCAGCAGAGGGCAGATGTTTCATAACTTTGACTCTTGGTGGATCAATTTATGCTATGTGCTACTAATATTTTTTTGTACCATACTGTACATAAACAAACACACACAATCATTTTTATAATAACTTCATAAACACTTCCATAGAATATTCAGGTAGTACTCTAATTTCCTACATGTTCCTTTTATAACCCATAACCCAAAATACAGACATCCTATAGTTTGTGTTACAATTCATCTATTACCCATTAATTCAATCTGTTATCGCTGTAATTTAAGGCAATTATTTATGGCAAATACACAATATATTTTCAGTTAAATTTGATTTAAATGTCACTCTTTAAATGTTACAGTCCCTAATAGTTACATCGTAATTGTATTCCTGTATTTATTTATATTTATAATCACTGTATCTTCAAGGCACAGTTCTGAATTCAGCTGTGGGCTTCCTCTTTGGCTAACAAACTCTAATTAGGAGTCCCGCCTATTGATCTTTTTGAGCTTCCTAATTTTCTCCTGCTAGACAGTTTCTGCCCCCAGAGAGGAGATCTCGGTCACCCTCTGAACAAAAAAGGCCGTGACACCCAGGAGTGGATCAGGGTTGGACTGGGCTGAAAAACAATTACCGGTCCACAGGCTGGTTAAACAAGAGCACAGTTTGCTTATTCAGGTTTACACACATCGGTCCTATCACTTTATACAAAAGACTGGTTTATATAATGATAAAGGGTCTGGTAGAATATGAGGTGCGTTTGCTTGTGTGTGTATTGGGGGCGGATTTAGTAATGTTTGTAGGTGCTACACTAAATCTACAAGTACATGTGAAATTTATTAATGCCTTGAGGTGAGAGGTCTCACCTGTTAAACACTTAAGCAGACACTTAGAAGTTACACATACTAGTGTGCTAAGTAACAGTAGCCTACTTAGAAGGGTTAACACATGCTAGATGACAATAAATCAGTTAATTGTAAAAACTCGTAAGTTTGTAAACTTAAGATTTAGGGTAAATGGTGAAATGCTTACTTTTGTTTTTAGCACCAACAGCGAAGAGTTACGTGCCCTGTTGTTCATGCTTGACCTAAAATAAAAAAGAGAGATAGAGAGTAATAACATAAATAAACATAATTATGCAACAAACAACACACATACACAGTTTTAACAATACTATTCAGGTTTAGAGAATCAGCTGCTGTTTTTACCTGTTTTTATAGTTTTGAGATAAACTGAGTCTCCCGCTGACAGATGGGGTGGTAGCTGGTAACAGAACTGATGTGAATGTAGTCAGATACTCAGCACTGGAATTAATGCAGAAAACATTCATCATTGAACAGATTAGAAAACGGTAGCATTGCAATCCATAAGCATTCCAGATAAACCCACACAAAAATAAGTGGTTTGGGGTTGCCCAGAGAAAATCCTTTGCAGGGGGCAAATCTGGCTAAATTGTGAGACAGAGACATGGAACTCCTGACATGGCACTGTTCCAGGTATTGTGGTTTTGTTTAATTTTTGTTTTGTTTAATTAGAACATTATCTGTTTGGAAACATTTTGGAGTATTCAGTCTAGCTCCTGTAAGATGAGTTGAGATGTTTTAAGAATAGAAGGAACCTTTTAACAACTTTGATCTAAAATAACTCTCAAAGCTCTCCCTCCCCGAAGGTATGTAGTCTTAACTACCTTATTGTTAATGTTGTAAAACTGTAATTTAGTAACCGTACTCATGTACTCATCTGCTGAATGTTTCTTATAACACAATGCACAAATATTCCTGAAGAAGTTAAAATGGCAAATGACTTACAAGCGTTTGAACAGATTTGTTTGCCTTACAAACAAAAGCTTTCTCTACTCTGTTTTTACCCATTTGTATATTAGTAATAATGACATACAACGTTGCATGCATATATACACTGAAGCCAAGAAAATGTTTCATATTTAATAAATGCAAAGGATAAATACTTCCCATATTATTTGTGATGTACATTCCATTTCTTCATCTTTTATCAAATACATTTTTTTTTATTATCATTCGTATGAAACACATCAAAGGTCGTATATATCATTATCGAAATATCATTGGTATAAAAGGTACATTTGGTCACTGATGAACAATGTTTGGCTAAAAATGGAAGCAGAGGCCTGTGTGAGGGCCTCTCACAGTTTAATGTTTAAATCTAATGTTTTAAAAACATTATGTAACGTGTAATTATTAAGATATACATCAAAAAAGTAATGGTGTCAGATGATATTACTATAATATACCAAAGCTTATCTATGGTACATAAAGAAATAATACTTACAATGCCTTACAATGGAACTTTGTAATTGTGTCATTACCATGCTGTTAATAAAATATCATATACAAATCAGATCATAATATATATCTTGCACAATGTGATTCGCCAGCAATGACTTTATAGGCAGCATGTAAGGAAGTCCTGCAGAAGAGAAATTACCTACAAACATAGGTACAAACATCACTCACAGCTCGGGCTGTATGGGTATTTCTGTCCTGTGGATAAATCCTTCAGCTTGGATTGAGCAGCCGTGTTACAGCGGGACCATGGTAAACTGGAGGTGTTCGTTGAGGGATAACCGGGTCTTCCGTCTTTAGTGGTCTTTATTACTAAAGGCCTTTAATAAAGAGCTTCGACTGGCAATGACATCAGTTCAAATATAACGACGCTGATCTAACGACCTTCACCTTTAGAAACCTGACTACATAAATGTGCAATTACAAGCGTAATCCACAAGGTGGCAACCACGTACAGCTATTTTTGGACAAGAAACAGTTATACGCAAAATCATTCAATGAACACATTTGCCTGAGGGTTAATTTTTGAAGTCATTCACAAAGCATGTGATTGAATGTGATGCCCCAAAACGGGCTTTATTCACTGTTTATAAGGCATAGCATACTAAAGATGAAGCATATGGGCAAAATCCTGTTTAAAAGTCAACAGGTTTTTGTATGGGTGCTTACAAGTAATCTGCTGAAATAACAATATAAATAATTTATGTCACATATTATAAATTCTTGTCATGGTCTGTTTACATATAAAGTCAAAACAACACTTCAGTATTTTAATCTAATAATAAACTAGTTATACTGTTTATTACTCTCAAGGCTGCCTGTCTCTACCTAGTTTAAGGTACCAAAATATTAATGGTGTATATAAATGAACTAATCTTGCTTACTCCAGTTGATAAAAACATACTACATATATCTGAGAATGTTTCTTCAACAACTGTGACCTCTGGTCCTGTGTGTACAAAAAGAATTCAAAAATTTAAAACACACTTCACACGCGTTTACTAGTAACTAGTTTACTTATTGTAATTATATTGTAATTAATGTGGCAGTAAATAAACTTTATTACATAAGTATTCTGACACTTTTTTCAAAAACAAATCCATCATAATGTAATTTGCACCAGATATCAAATTTTGTCTGAAAGCATTCTGTATTGTAAATATGTAAAGCAACAACACATATACATAAAATGCATTTGAAAAGAGGCAATAAATGTTGAAAGTTTTAATATGGCCCCTTTGAAAAAAGGAAAGAAAATATGCCCCATATACGTCTAAAATTACATATTATAATGTATACATACCCCTTGCAAGCACTCAAACAACTAGGCAAGCTTATACATTCTGAATTCCAAAGCGTCCACAGCTGACCAAAGTAAATGTAAATTTCAATCAGGCATTTGAGCCAATCTCTCTGTGGGGTCCTGTGGAGAGGGGCTGGTTTAAATAGAGAGCCAGCCGCAGCAGCTCTCTTATGAGATCCGTCAGGAGTCCGTCTATCATTCACTCTCCAAAGAGCCGCGGCGCACCAGCAGCTACTGCGCGCCTTCGTGCCGGGATACATTAGGTTTCAAATGGGCATTAGCTTGTGGGGATACTCTGTTGTATTTATCGCAACATTTTTAAAATTCTTTTAAGGCAAACCGACTTGTAGCATTAAATTGAAACGCTTACTGAAGTGCAAAGCCACAGCACACCTGTTTATATCGGTGGACACGGTGCGCTTTTGACTGCGCGCATCGTTTAATGCGTAATTACAGTGCTGTATTTATGTATATCTGAAATTGCATGACGGGGCTAATTGTATACTTAAGCCATAAACTTTATATATAGGCGGATAGTTAAAGAAGAAATTCAATTCTAATGTCAGCAACAAATCACAAAACTCAGGTTGTTTAGATATTTAGGCATTACTGGACGTTTACCTTTTATTTAAAACTAATTCGCTAATTTACATCGTCGACTTATAGAAACGGCAATATCCATGATGATAAATATTGTTGCGGAGTTTTTCGTGGTCATGTTGAAAGTTCTCTGGGCCATCGTGATGGCCGGACTGAAATGGTTCATACGGCCGAAAGAGAAGAGCGTGGCGGGACAGGTGTGTTTGATCACCGGAGCGGGCGGCAGGCTCGGGCGGCTTTACGCGAAGGAGTTTGCCCGGCGTCGGGCTACACTTGTGCTGTGGGACATCAATAGCCAGAGCAATGAAGAGACAGCGGAGATGGTACGGCAGATCTACAGAGAGCAAGACAACCCTATGTCAAAAGAGGGTGAGTGGAATAAATGCAAAATATTATAATTCTTTATAGGTAGATTTTACAAATATTTGTCATGTCTTTTTTTGTGGCGGCTGTCTACTTTGGATGTATAATTTGTAGCCTTACTCATTTCTGCTAGGATCAAATAGTTTATAATTATCATCAATCTTTAATTTTAATTGTCGCAGCCCCAAAATAAATGGAACACCAAAATATTGCGTACTTGAAGGTGATTGCCCCCCTCCCCCCAAATGCCTCGTATGTAAACTAATTCAAACTCCGAATCGATGAACATATGTTATCAATGTAACCGAATATAAAAAGGTAGTATGGCTGATTTCTCTTAACCTCAGATGTTTATATAATCTGTTTCAATAAAGGATCTGTTGGCGTTGTGGAAGTCCCACCTTTCCAGCCACAGGTGTACACGTATGTGGTTGATGTGGGTAAGCGAGAGAGCGTCTACACCACGGCAGAGAGAGTGCGCAGGGAGGTTGGAGAAGTGGACTTGTTGATCAACAACGCTGGTGTGGTGTCGGGTCACCACCTACTTGAGTGCCCAGATGAGCTGATCGAGCGGACGATGGTGGTCAACTGCCACGCTCACTTCTGGGTGAGTTTTATTTAACTTTAAACACAGCAACAGCCGTTCTAATTACAGAGACGTAAAAAGCCGGTGTGCACCATAAGAGAGTTTTATAGCTTTAATAGTCTATGTTTGATGCGGAATGCCGTCTTTAAGTGTTTATACTGCTACATCACACTGTAAAGGCATCCATCTATTCAGTAAATAGTTAGCAGAGTTAGCAGAGCACAGAAATAACCAAGTTGTAAAGAAAGCCTCTTACATGCCATGCATGTTCATAATCTTACTTGTAAACCTGCCAGAGTGGAGTTGAATTTCTGGGTTTAATAGGAAATGAACTGACGTGTACACTATAAGGCAGTTTCCATTTAAAAAAGCAAGATACAAGATACTGTGTATCTATTCTTTTGTAAGCAATTCAGTTAAACACTTTAAACGTCTATTAGCTAATCCGTCTTGTGTCGTTGAGTGCTAGCAAATGTGTTGTGTCTGTCGCCTGAGATGGGCCATCTCGTTGCGTATTTCTCAATGTAAAATCCCCAGCCCCCGTCTCTCTCCTCCTCTTGGTCTGTTATCTATTTGTTTTCATTCATTTCATTTCTTTGTGGCAGCCAAAATTAATATTTACGACTAAGTCTGGATGTTCTGCTGATGCAGACATCCACGGGCTGTGAGATTATGAAGTTCTGGCCAGTATTCAGGAACTGATCTAGGATCAGATTACTTCCCTGACTTCATCCGTTTCAGTCTTTGCGAGTTCTAACATCAGAACTGATCTTAAAACAGTGCTTTCACTCGGAGAAGCTTTGATTAACATGGCTCCCGCTGTTTCAACATGGTCCTCTCCAAAAGCTCCCTGATCTGGGAATATAAACAAGCTCAGAGGGAGACAAGTCCAGCAGGGGGGTTGAGTAAGATCACCAGGAACAATCTGCTCTGCCTGGGTTTGTTAATTTAAGGCCCATTGAGGGGCACATCCTGCCTGGGGAAGTACCATTTGGACAAGTCCATTCTCACTTGGCCTCACTAATTAACCTCTTGCCAGTAAACGCGTAAAAGCCCTGCATGTCTGTAGTTTACATTGTCTTACTGAGACCACCTTGTGGGCAGTTTGTTTTGAATCACGCAGTGCTGAAGTCACATTGCGGATGGGTTTTTTGCATGTGTCTGTGGGGGCAAGACAGAATGGATCATGTTTTTTGGGAAAGTAAGCGCTGTTTTAATGGCAAACGGCCTGGGAAAACAGTTTAGCGGAGTGATCTCACTCACAGTTAATTGGCCGAAAACCGATGGGCCTCTTAGTTTGACTAAATGCTTTTTTGATGGTCTTAGTGCTACAATCTCACCTTATGGACACTATCAAAATTAATATTTTTCCTGTGTGAACATTCTAAATGCTGGAAGTTTTCTAATGAAGCGCGGAAATGTCTGGACACAAAACACAATTTTCGTTGCTATCTGTGTTTGTTTTTTTAGTAACTTGGAGGTTTTCCAGCACAAGCTGCCGTGCTGCAACAGATGCACTTGTTAGTGGTGGAGTTGGGATTCTCATTAAGGTTTTGGTTGTGCTGCATAAAGCTTAGAAAAACACACACTTTCTTGTGGGGGTTCAAGATGAAAGCAGAGCTTAATCATTAAGGACAGGCTAGAATACCAAGCGGAGGATGTGGTCATTAAAGCCACAAGCCAGCTGAATAGAACTGCACCAACACTGCCCTTATTTGTCCTACACAAACATGTCATCTTAATTGGTCATTGCTTACATGTGGTGTGTAACTGCAAGGTTCTTTAGTTTCTTTTTATTAATTTTGTGTCGGTGTCATTTGTATGAATAGATGATTTATATCTGCTCAGTCATGTTTTCATAAATTAACATTTTCGTTTTTTTTTAAAGAAACTGTACATGGTGTGAGGTTTCTCGAGCCAGTCTTTAAAACTGCTCTATATCATCCTCTGTGACTCAAACATGACCTGACAGCCGGTTCTGTGCCTTAATTTTAACAGTCTGCTGTGTTTCAAAATTCTTAAGGCAGGAAAGGGCAAAGTCCAGATGGACATCATCTTTATTTTGTTGGATTGCATGGTGGGAATGTAACAAAGCTGGAGGAGCCAACAGGAAGTGAGGCCATTATCTCGGAGCGGTGCTCTTTCAGACTGTCTGTGTTCAGCTGACACTTTGGCTTGTGTGGTTCAGTTTGCCTACAGCTGTGTTTGCGTCCCAGGACCGTCGCGTTCTCCACAGGGTCTATTAAGATCAACTTGAGAGCTAAAGTGAAACAAATGAACAGATTTATTGTCTTATTGATTTACTGGAGATTCTCTCTTTTGTTGATCCCATAGGGTGACTCTCACACTTCTTGTGTCTGCTTCGTTTCCCCCAAAATTTAATTTTAAAATGAAATATTGCATTAGAAACAACATAGATTTCTCTTTTGAATTGACATTCATTACAATTTTCGATAAAAATAATTTTCAGTTTTAATACGTTTTCTCTTTCTTATATTCTTTCTTCACATTACAGTAATGGGAAATTTATTTTTGTATGATGTAATAAGAATTACGGAGTAATTATGTTTCATTATGAAGTCATAGTGATCCTAAAATAGAATTATAATTGTCAGTTAATTTTGGTGTGTAATATGACCTGGCTGTTTTCTAGACCGGTTTGGTGAGATTCAGCCCGTTATGGGCAAAATGTGAGCAGTACATTCCACAGCTGGGTGCAATGGTGTCTGTGAAGGTCTCACAGTTGCTTAGTGAGTGTGGCTGTGGAGGAGGACTCAGGTCAGTCCCCAGAGAAAAGCATCAAGGGAAAGGGAGTCTTGTACACAAGCTTGCTGGTAATGGGACGCTGCTGCCTGACCCACTTATGCGACAATTGCTTTCTTGTCTGGGGATCAGCTTGACAAGATGCCAAGTGACAGGAGCCAAGTTCTCCAGCCTGCATTCCTGCTGGACCAGGAGAAAGGGTGCAGCCAGGCAGAAGGGTCGTAATTGAGTAGTTTTAGATGGTCTTAACCGAGGCCAGTGCACCTGTGGCCGTTATTTGACTTGGAACGGCTAATATTTACACAGCTCCAGGTCAGTGAAATTCATTAGTGCCTTAATTCGAATGTGGCAGTTAAACCGAATCGGAATCCACTTTGGTTTTAATTCAATTTGTCATGTAGTGTACATTTATGATGTATATAACCCTAGATTAAGCCCCTGTTGCCCATTTTAATGAGACATTGGCGGTACGGCATGTCAGTTAAACCCTCAATTAGCCTCCACTTAATTTTTTAGGAATACAGATTCTGCAGGCTGTACGTCAATCTTTCCAAAGCCGTCTACATTTCTCAGGCCTGTATATTTTCTTCTAATTACTGGCCATCTGGGCTTTTCTATGCAACAATGTTTACGCATATTCCTGTTGGTCAAACATGAGCGCTAATCCAGGCTGACACCGCAGCTGTGAGGAGCTTTGTGATGAGCACTGCACTTGAGCTTGTATCAATTAGAGGGCACAACAGGCTCGGAACCAACGCAAGGGCCAAGGAAGCTCTCCGCTGTTGGAAGTTAATTTAGCGTAAACCCAGGCGCTGAGAAGCAATTACGGAAGCTATGAATTAAGACACGAAATGTGTGAAACTGAACAGAAGTTTGTGGCTAAGAGGTCAGTAAGGTTAGGCCCAGATCGCAGGCGGCCCCCCAACACGTACTCTGTTCAAAGCGGATTGGGTTTAATCAGACTCTGATTTCTTATCATTTGTACATGTTTGGAGGTTATGTTGTGGCAGCAGCCTAACGATCAAGCTTAATAATCATTGGCTGGAAATGTTGGATTTGATTGGTCAGAGAACTGGGTAGGTGTAGTGCAAAGGACATGAGTTGGTATGTTGCCGTTTGAATACATGTAGGGTTAACCTATGAACTAGAGACAATTGTGCTCTTGGTAGTGCAATTAACTCAAGTTGCTCATAGGGGTCCATTCAATATACGGCAAGTTATATACAGTATGTTAGTAGATTGACATACTGGCACTGTGTCTGGAATGAAATGTCTAGTTTTACATGCATCTCTCTCTTTGTCGTTTTAATTTATAGCTTAATGTCATTGGGCCAGTTAAATCATTTCATATTCTGTGGCTATACATGAGTATCTCTCTGCAGGATGTACGAACAGACATTATGATTACCTGAAAATCATGACAAATCAGTGTTCTGTTATGGCCAAGAGGGACGCAATAATCTAGTCCGTCTCTTTGGCAGCAGCGTATAGTTTAAGGTCTCCAAATTAAATTTCAGTACAGTAGGATCGTAGTGTTTGGAAGATGTTGGCAAATGTACACTACAGCCACAATCTACCCTAATGCTTCATTTGCACGCATACTTACCAACAGTTTGGCATGCATAGCACGAGTACAGCCTTAAATGGGTCCAAGTCTTTTCCCTCAAAAGAACCCCCCAACACAATGAGGCAAATATTAAGAGCAATTTTATACTTGATGCACTGGAAAAATACACAGTTTAGCCTTAACATCACGGATTAAAAGCACCAGAAGCTGTAGAATGCAGACCACAGCTCTGAATCCAGACTCTGGCCTTGCTTGTAAAGGTGAAGTCAGGGGGAATGAATTTAAGCGATTTCTGCACCATGCCAGAGCAAGTGCGTGTAGATGTCTGACAGAGCTGCAGAAATGCATTTCTGCTCATTGCACGGAACTGTGCAAGCTGGTACCATTCCCAAGCATGGCCCAGGTCTATTTTTGGGCATGCTTATGAATGGTGATATCATGGAATGTATCTGGAAGGGGTTCTGTTGCGTTTGGCAGTTTAATAGCAGTTTTCTATATTTCCATGTTCTGCTGAGAATTTGTCAAGCAGCTTCATCTCGGACCATTTTGGATGATCGACATGTTGCATTTTGCTGAGGAACAATATGGCTATGCAGGTCCACCAGCTAGACCAGCACAAAGCAGGTTAGACCACCATGAAATTCCATGCTGGTCTAAACCAGCCTTTTCAGCAGCATGCTAATGCCTGATCCTGGTTGAAAAGGTGGTGTTTGTTTCCCCGTCTTTGTTGACCTGAAGCAGTGTTATAGAAGCTTAGAGTGTTGTTTTGGTGTTCAGCTGTCTTGTGGTGACAGCGGTGAGTGGCTCCGACGCTCTGGCTTTGTGCTGTGGGATACTGAGATGCTGCTCCTGGGACCAAGCCGTTGTGGGAAAAAAGGAAACCACAGACAAACCACTTGTTTTGAACTCGCTTGTGTGCGTCTAAAAGTAGCCCATTTGCCGTTTTATAAGCACTTTCAGGCCAATTCGAAACCATCCCGCAGGCATTAACAGCTGCTGAGTTGCTTCCACTTAAACAGCAGTTTATGTTTCCATCCAAGTCAAACTTCCGCATCAGAAATGAAAACGTTCTCAAAGCTAGTACTAGCAAAACAAATTGAACCAGACATAAATTAATCTCTTTAAGTGCATGTGAAAACCGAGCTCCCTGTTAATGGCCTTTAAGACTGTATTGGAATTTTGTTCCTAAACTCCCCCAGCAGGATGAGGGATACAGTGTTTAGTCTTGGTGAATTATTAGTCGGGGGGTGGAGAGGGGCAGGATCAAAGGGCTTTGGCAGAGATGAACAACATAAGGAAAATAACTGTCTTTGTTTCCCTCCTCTCTCTCGCTCTCTCTCTTCTCACTCATCTTCTTCCAGACCACCAAGGCGTTTCTTCCCAAGATGCTAGAGATGAACCACGGCCACATTGTGACAGTTGCCAGTTCGCTGGGTCTATTCAGCACAGCTGGTGTGGAGGTTAGTACTGCATCCATCTCATAAATCTATTAGCAGGCCGAAATAAACAGACAGTGTCTTTGGAGGGGTTTAACACGTTGGCTAGCCGTGGCATGGAAATTCAGCACGCAGAGTTCTTGGCTCTTTGTGCCGCTTAAGAAGCACGCTAACACTGACGGATGCTCCCTGGGTTTCTCTACCGGCAGTACACCAATGCATCATGGGAAATCAGGCTGGTTACTAGCACATAATGAATTAATTGCTATTGTTGATAATCATATTGTGGATCCAATTAATAATTGTGGCTGATTTCAGCGCTAATAAAGCATCGTAATTCACATATTTGGTGAATTAAACTTTTTAAAATTAAACTTTTTGTTGATGCTGGAATAACATGCAATTTTTTTTAATACCAGTCTGTGTATGAGGGATCCCATGGAGGTTGGAGGGAAATGAGGAAAACGTTAGCTCTTTTGTTTTGTTAGCTGTACTTACACTTTTATTTAAGTCCTCATTTTTAATTCTAGTCTCACTTCAAAGGGTCCCAGAAGCTGAGTCTGACCTATTATGTTTCCTTGAAATACTCTGAATGAGTTTTTATGGCTTTACATTAACAGAGTGACTCAATCTGCAGTGAGCACATCAAATTCCTTTATACCAGACTGTTTATATATACACACATCTGTGTTTGCCCACTGATTCTGAAGATCATGTACTCCGTGAACCACATCAAAACCCTCTGCGCAGCTCTACCTGTTCCAAACACAGTAGATAAATGATAAATGCAAACACAGACCTGCTTTAACCCTCCCGTGCCATTAGAAAAGGGAAAATGGCCTCGGGTAGCTCTATAATGTTCACCTGTCTATGTGATTCAAAGCACACCATTATAGACTCTACGGTTACTTTGTGGTTTCAGGATTACTGCGCGAGTAAATTCGGTGCCATCGGTTTTCACGAGTCTCTGAGTCACGAAATCAAGGCTTCGGAGAAGGACGGTATCAAGATGACTCTGGTTTGTCCTTACCTGGTGGACACGGGCATGTTCAGAGGCTGCAGAATAAGGTAAGAATGGAACCCTCAGATGTCACGATTGGGTTTCAAGCAGCCGCTAAAGGAGCGAAGCAGACAATGAGTATCTGGTTCAGGTAGACATTGCTTAACAACAGTCAGGGTAGCTTTGCTTGTGGCCTCCCATGTCACTCTCAGGTTGGTTTTTCACAGACACAATAGGGCTTTAACTTGAATAGAGGCTTGCCTCTGTCAGGTGCATGCTGGATCTGTTTCCACTCAGAAATGACTTGCTCAGACTGGCTAGGCGCTTTGAGCTCAGACTTTATAAGAAACTCTTAATCATCAGTGTTTTTTTTTCCCTGTCCTGCTTCGGCTTGGGTGGGTCAGGAAGGAGATCGAGCCATTTCTCCCTCCACTGAGGCCAGAGTTCTGCGTGAAACAGGCCATGAGAGCCATCCTAACAGACCAGCCCATGATCTGCACACCTCGCATCGTATACATGGTCAACTTTATGAAAAGGTGGGTTTTGATTCCTAACTGTGTTAGACTTTAATAGCGACGCTTGTTGGATCAACAGGAAGTAATTGCTATTTGTTTTGCTTTTTATGCAGCATTTTGCCCTTTGAAGCAATTGTGTGCATGTACCGGTTCCTGGGAGCAGATAAGTGCATGTATCCCTTCTTGGCTCAAAGAAAGGAGGCGATGAACAACAACGAAGCTAAGAACGGGATCTAGGGGGCGCTGTTTTCAAGTTCCACAAGGGGAAACCGTTTGAACCCGCATGCGGATAAGACCACTGAGATCGAAGCGAGAGATGGAAAAAGACTGTTTAGACTGGTGCACTTGCATTTCGCAGATGCAAAGGTTTACCATATTGTTCCTCTGGAACAAAGAAAGCTGTGTACTACACTAAGGATTTATTTGTCGTTTTTGTTTTATTTTAAAGGTTTGTTTAAAGAAACCATCTATATTCTGTCAATAGTTTTGAAATCATACATGAGATATTCAGTAATTAACTATTTACGTAATGTAGTCACCAGCATTATCTAGTGTCTTTGTGAAAATATACAGTATGTTACTGTACAAACAGTAAAATCTTGTCACTTTTGTTTCGTGTGTAGACATGCACTGTATTTACTTTCCGTTACACTATTAACATTATCAAAACAATGTGGTACCATGGCATTCTGATCCCCTGTCCAATCTGTTAAAAGGCAGCAGATAATGAACCAGCTACTGGTACAGTGATAAAGCATTTGATGTTTACCTGCAGACACGTTATTATACATTCTTCATACAGTTTAGGTTGACCGATAGTATCATCTAAAAATAAACCGATTTCAACAACACTATCAGAATACATATTGGTGATAAACTCCGTCCACCTAAAAACTGGTTGGCACAAATTCTTCAAAGCTTGCCAATTCCTGCTGACCTACTCATATTTGTATCTTACTGAAAAACATTATTGACTTTACAGTGAAAAGTACAAATGGGTAAATCAGGTTTCATCTATCAGTGGTGTATTTTAAGGGAAAAGTATTTCAGTAGTTCAGCAATATCTCACTGTTTTGTGTGGGAATCTTGGAGTCTGAAGGGCTGTCCAGATCTTCTGTTTCTGAACGCTATGTTTAGTTCATGTGATCCATATTGAACTTTTACATCAACGGACTAATGACACGTCTTCTGATTGTACATCTGGCATTTTTTTTTCTTCCATCTGACCTACATTTCCTTCTTCCATTCATCACACAATTTCAGAAAATAATTTGGAAACAGGAATGACTCATGTAAATAATCAGTTTTGACAAGTGAAATGTCCGGAAATAACACATGGGTGTTTTCATCATAATCTGAAAATGTTTTATCTTGGGCTGTTAATGTACACACTCATTGTCCAGTTAAAACGTCAACATTTTATGTAAACCTGGACTATTGAAATGACTTTTCACAGGAATATATATAGATTATTTGTGTTTAGGGGGGGAAAAACAAACACATGAGTTTAAACTACATTCCAGCAGGCATCCTTTCTTCGTTGACTGCGATGACCCTAAAACTCTACCTCTTCACTTTTGCCATTTGTTAACAGTATGACATAAATACTCTTTTGTAACTTTCCTAAAGACTGCTCTATAGAGGAGCGCAAGATGTGACTCCAATGTTTAGTGTCTCTACCTAACTTAAATTAATAAAATGATTTAGAAGATTGTGTTTTTTGTTTAAGACTCATAACCTCAAATGTAAGCCACCTCCAAAAGTCAGCAACTGTCAGTGCTTGCAGTCATGCATGAATCTAAGAAGCCTGACTCTTAGTAATGCAAATAAATTTCAGAGAATGCCAGAAATGCTTGAGGAGACCACAAAAAAAAATCTGTTTAAAGTTTGAATACTTCAGCACAGTCATTGCCAGGTTTTTTTTTTAATAGATTCCACAGTTCATGCTTCTAATAACTTCCTTTGGAGCATAACATACTGGAATTAAAACCTCGAAAGAGGAACTACAATTACTGTATTGGTGGGCAGAAGTCTTGATATCACATACAGCATTTGGGTGGGATAGTGAGGAAGTAAACAATGTTGGATTGTATGACTCAAATGTTCCGATGTTCCACCAAAATGCCTGTTGTAGTGAGATGTACGTTTTACTCAAGGGGAAATGCATCATAGAAAGAAAGGAGGTTTTCAGTTGCAGAGCTTGTGTCAATGAACACACCCCTACAGCTCAAGTATTTCATAACAGATTAATCTAATTACTGTGATGAGTAACAATTCTGACATTTTACCATGTTACCAACTCCCTGAAAAACTCAATCGCACATAGAAGTTTAGTAAATAAGTAGTTGAATATGTTGTCCAGTACTATTGGTTAAAGAATATCAATGCTGTTTAATAAGTATACAATAAGATTTCATTATTTCTTTTTAATAATTATCTCACTATACCCACCGAAATGCCAAAATGTTACAAAATAATGCATAGTTAAAGATGCTGAGTATTACTTTCCTGCCTGAATGTCATTGCTTATACTCAATTTAGTAAAAGCATACATTTTCAACTAACCAGGCCAATTAAATGTGTTCAAAAACATTAATTCACTAACCCATAGCAACAGACACTGGAGAGATCCAGCTCTCCAAGCAGTGAATGGTCTTCAAGTGTTATACAACCACAAGCAGTGTGGTTGTACATCAATACATTCGCCTGCAGTGGTGGAGGCATTCCAGTCAGGCTAATTAGGCTGACTGATGGACCATGGTAGAAGATTAGTGTTAATACAGAGAGAGAAATATTGACATCAAAACCCCCACAGCTGATTGTCAGTTAGAATCAGTCTATTGAAGCAGCTGCCCACTGAGAAAATAATTAAGACTCATGTCACCAGAATTCATGGCTTTGAAACATGAAAACAAGGTTATTAAAATGGCATTTTTCTGTCAGTCAACAAAGAACAGGTTTTAACAAAAACACTACCTTGATGTCTTCAAAGGGTCGATAACAACTCTGCTGGGGGAAAAAAATCAATAAACCTTGTTTTCCCATAGCAAGAAAAGCTAGTTGAAAGCTTTCTGGTGAAAGGCTGGTAATGATTTTTCAGGCATGCAGGACAGAGTATTCCTAAAACAGTCTATCCGTCTCTGTCCATCTGTGTTCATGGAACATTTTGAGGAAAAACAGGCTAAATTTCTAAAAGTTACTGTAAATATCAGACTATATGGCTAAAATAAAACATGGCCCTAATGTTAGCAAATTCTAGTCACAGCTCTGTACAGGGGTCCGAATTGTTTAAAGCTGATGACTAAAAGGTGGTCCGCATGCTTTTGCATTTGTGTGCATACCACAATATATTCATATCCAACCACATATCTTTCATCTCACTGACAGTTAATTTATTTTAAGTCGTAATGTATCTTGATGGACTTCAGGCAGTAAAATAAGGAATAACAGCACAGATGAACCCTGAGGAGAGTTTAATCGCACAAGATGCTTAAATACGGCTACAATTTGACGCAAGATCTTCTGCAGTGCATCTCTCAGATGTTTTACTTTACATGGAAGTACAGTACACAGTAATATAAAGATCACGACATTTGGAACTTTCTCACGTCAATTTACAGCTGCACCAGATGGTTTGTTGTTAAGGTTGCTTAGCTACGCATCACTTTAGCAAATAGGCGTTCCAGAGAAACTCTGAGAGGCCCTATAAAGACTCATCTAATCTCCGGCCTGCCACAACAAAAGGATCCAAAACAAAATAAACTGCTTTAGGACAAAATAAAAGATAATAAATTTAGAATACCATTGAACAATCAATATACAACCTATTCAACAAATCAGCCTTCATACTGGTTTTATTTTCTCTGAAGTGGCTTTTGAAAATCTCCAAACCCATGCAGATTACAATGGCCCTCTCACTGATGTATGAGACAGGATGTGTGTAGAGTGATTGGTTCCATCATTACCCACAGGACACACCCACAGTCTCTCTAGCATAGGAACCAACAAAAAAAAC
>JAZGTI010007603.1:3224-21416 GCA_036877585.1 Botia kubotai
CTTTTAAAAAGTTTATAAGTCAGTGTAAAATAATGTATTTCCAGGTGATCTGGTGTTAGTCATTTCAAACATCATTTTGACTGTAAGATCTCAATATATTAACTATTTCTGGTATTTTTTTTAAAACAGAACCTTCTAAAACAGAGCTGTTGGTACTGTACCAGGAGCACACATGGGGCAACATTCTCCATCAATCTCATATTCAGCACGAGAACATGTGCAGAAACACAGTTCAAAGTTCAGAGAGACGAGAGCAGCGATGAATGAAATGATCTTCCACAGGAACATCTTCAAGTGCATGGTCAGATTACTGAGTCCATTATTGATTACTGAGTATGAGACAGGCAACGTTTCTCCGTCAGACTTCATGAGCATTCTTTAGTCTTCACACATTCAGATGAGCAGTTTAAATATCAACACTTCTGCATTCTGGCTCAATGACGGCAGCTGTTCAGCCTCTGTTCAGCTGTAGGGTGATCAGATCTGTAGATCTCCTGCAGATTCTAGCTTTATATATGGTTTGTCCTTATCAGTTGCATTCTGTAACAGTTGAAATAAAGAGGCTGCAGTTATTATTTCTTACTTTCATAAAACTGTCATTGATTCAGAAATGTTAAATGGTAAAACCACATATTTTATGATTAAATATTGTGAGATAAACTCTTTGTCAGTGTGGAAAGTCCCAAGGATGTAAAACAATGATAATTTATTGTTTTATGGAAACTGACTGGAAAGGGTTTATAGAACGTTACAATGCAAAATTTTTGCACTTTTTTTATAGAAAAAAATGAAAATAAACACACATGCATCAGAATAAATATGAGAGTTAACTAGAGTCTAAAAAACAACACTGTGGTCTGTCTATATTAGAAAACAAACACTAATAAAGGAAATCTAGAATTCCATGGAGAGAAAAGTTCAATAATGAGCAAAGATTCAGAAAACTCAAGGACATCAACAGGCACAAAGAGTTCACTTATTGACTTCTTATCGGTGTTCTGTTGTATCTGCACTGCAGTAACACACAATTTTTACTTTTCTATTTAAATTGTTTTGATACAGAAATGAATAACAAGATGGTAGCAGGTGGTTTGCAACATGAAAAATGCTGATAATACAGGATATGCTGTTCATACGTAGTTTTATGTCTACTTCCAATACCACACAGTATCCACCACAGCTGCTGTGTAACCTAAAAATTTAGGTTTCAGTTTTTGTTTTTAAGTGAATTAATATATTGATGTTGCCCTGCCCCACCTGCCCATACAGCGGCGAGTGGTTAAAAATAAACAAAAAAAATCAGTTCTTGAGGTAGAACACACAGATCAGTGAGGTACTCCCCTTACCTCACCCTGATTCACAACGATACATTTATATTACTGATTTCTAACAGATGAACTGTAATGAATGTCTGCTTAAGCAGCTGAACTGATTCACATGCTCACATTTAACACCAGCGAACTAAACATGCACAAGAACACACCGTATAAAACCAACAGTCTTACCCAGGACGAGCTTCTGCTGGCGTCTGTTTCCTCCAGCTGGAAGTTTTCAGTCCTTCCCTGCATACAGTGACTGAAGTATCTGCTTTTACTTTCGGTTCAGTTCAGTTGTGGGATGTAATCTACATCTGATGGTGCAGTGATTGTGAATCACATGATCTATATACTCTATATATCTCTTTATCTATATACTCTATATATCTCTTTATCTATATACTCTATATATCTCTTTATATATATATACTCTATATATCTCTTTATATATATACTTTATATATCTCATAATATATATACTCTATATATCTCTACATGTGATGTGCAGAATGCTTTTATTCTTACAATGTAGCAAACAACATTTATACACATGAACATTCCCTCATTCTTTAAAGCCTGGTGCACTCATTGGTACACTTACTGGAAGGAATTTGAGCTTTTGTTCATTGGGACATGACATTCATGATAACAAGTTCATTTTGCATTGTTTTGTTTTAGAGAACTGTTTGCTCAACATCTGATGTTCATGCTTCAGTTTGTGGAGGGATTTGTGATTTCAGACTGAAAACAGTGTTAAGTGTGTCGTCCAGCCTTAAGCTACAATAACTAAAACATGAAAAGTTTCACATGTTTTCACAATCACATGTACAGACATGATTAAACTAATGTTTCCTCTCGTGAGAATTCAAACCTGTTACACCGGATTGTTCTCAGCTGACCACTGAAGGGCGATAAACCAAATCTTTTAAAAGAAACGTTCTTATCATCCAGCAGTGTTTCAGTTTTCAGCCGATTCGGTTTTATAACATTGTTGTCGAGTGAGTATTATTCTACTGTCACCACACAATTCCATCCTGGAAGTATAAAGCGACTGAACACATCACAGCAGCAGAAATTCTTTAAAGATCAGTGGCTGTTCTGAAGAGTTCAGAGGTAATGAAGTGTGAAAAACATGATGTTAGTTTTACTTCATGAAAGAACAACACATGAAAGTTATCAACAATAATGTTAATAACAATCATTTTAATGTCAAATGAACAACTATTTATTTTAGTTAATGACAACAGCGTTGATTGTAAAACAAAGATGTTTTTAAAACAGAATGTACAGTATGCACAGATCTGGCCATGTTCAGATTGATAAACTTCTATTCATATTTCATTTTTTAACAGTTTCTACCTAGTTTTTCCAGCCTCACTGGTGCAAATAACTTGTTTTCATGTAATGCTGAAGGTACAAAAGCTGTATGTACAAAACAAACAGAAAAAGAGATCAGACAGGAACATCTACATCACGAGAAAGACATTATGCATCACGTCACACTGCACATTGTGTAACATTTGTACATGAATATACGTGTATGTGTCTGTACACACAGCAGATGTCTTTTGTTGTGATGTCTGTAATGAAGCATTCAAGAAAAAAAAAGAAAAAGTTCTTCATTTTACTCTTGTACACAACAGTAAATGACTTGAATGATCACACTTGTTTTTCTCATGATTATGACCTAATAAGATGCTCCTATGAGCTCAATGACATTTTCAGCCTGATAAAGTTGAGTCTGCTGGGCTACAAATATCAGCGTGCAGTGTAAGTGTTCCAGGGTCAGAAGACAGAAGAGAACATGATGAATGAACACCATCAAAATACACAGAACTGAAGAGAGAGACAAAATCAAAGACCATGAGCTCACACAAACACAGAGAGTCAGGATCAGACACCATGCTGACAGAAACAGCAGGGTTGCCATGGTCACATCTGTGACATCTGGTCTAGTTTTAGTGACTTGAACTGACATTTATGGACCATGACATTTAAACTGTTGCAGTGGGTTGTTTTATTTTATGCAGGTTAAAGTTTTAACACTGCATACATTTTACTGAACTGAAGTGCTAGTATTGAAATATTTTACTGTTCTGTGTGCTGCTACACAGTGGTTTATAAGAAGAAATAGTTTGTAATGCATAACAGTGGCTGTAAAGTATGTATGTTAGATATGAGAGGGACATATTGTGAGTTTTGGGCTGTGGTCAGATTCTGTTACACAGGATCATGACACGTTTAAAGATTCTAACCTTATAAACAAACATCTTGATTTGCTGGACGATGATGCTTTTTCTTCTGTTTAATCATCACAACAATCACAACAATCACAGATAACACACACACTGCACTCACACAGAGAACCAGAAGCAGCGTGTGATGGTTCTGATCTGTACTGCACTCAGCATCAGCTGTCTCTGATCCGGTCTTCTCTGTTGTTTTCCCAAGAGATTCACAGCTGTTAAAGAGATCACATGCTCAAATCTATTCAACTCTACAAGAACAAATACATTTCATTTCAAGAACCAGCACAAAGTCAATGATATAAAATAGAGGATAATTACTCTGTATGTAATTTGCAAAGTGTACCGTCTGAATATGTACCAGCAGGGCAGTCTGCACACACTGTATCTACAAATTCTGTTCCTAAAACACACACAAAATACACTGGTTAACACAGTTAGTTATAAGTAACAAGTGATCAACACTGAGACGGTCATGTGAACATGATCAAATCTTTTGACTGACGTGTATAAATTATTCAGAAGAACAGGGAAATTTTAATGTATCCTAAACCGAGTTAAACTGATAGTCTTTTCTAACTAAAGACTCTGGAATAATATGTATTGTAGAAAGAATATATAGAAATATTTCTGTACAGCTTTATTACACATACCAGAACAAGCACAGTCATCATTTCACACACAGTTATTCTGTTACATGCTCACAGATCAGACACTGATGATAACAGACTCACCGGATTGGTTGACGTGCTGTCCAGGTGAGCAGGTGGAATGTTTTCTGGACTGTAAACAGCGGTTTCTCTGTACGTTTATACAGTAGTGACCCGGCAGAGGCGCACACACTGTATCTGAAGTCACTGTACATGTTTCCTTTTCTCTCAGGCCATTACCTGTGAAGAGAAGATGATCAACTAACTGTAGACATGTAGTGTGCAAAGAGTTCAAGATAGCAGAGTGAAAGCATTAAAGCATGTTGACTTACTTGTGTCACAGACAGAACATGTCCTGCACTTGATTAATCCATTAGGTGAGTCAGTGAAGGTCTTTTCAGAACACGACACACACGTTATACTTGTGAACTCATCACAGTGCTTATAAACTCGCTTTCCTAGCAAATAACAGGTTAGTGTCAGATTATAACCAAGCTGTGTGTGTGTGTGTGTGTGTGTAGGAGAGTTTACATAGAAGACTGGAATGTCAGAGAGGAACTGAGAGAGACAAAGAGGAAGACAGACAGAGAGAGAGAGAGAGACAGAACGAGAGACATGACTCACCTGGATCACACATTGGACAGCACTGGCCATTGATTTCATATTCTCCATTATAACAAGTGGCCACACAGAGCACAATGTTCATGACGAGAGGTAAAACCGTTGAGAGTTGAAGAAACGCATCTAATCTCCACATATTATGAGACCAAAAGAGACATTCTTGCTGCAGAAGATGCAAACTACAAAACGCCACCTTCAATTGAAAATATATCATTTATTATAATCATGTAATGTATAATTATACATTATAATACAATGTATCATTTGTAATTGTCAATGTGTGGAGGATAAACATTTATAAAACATGAATGAATGTAATAACCTGGTTACGTGGCTTTCCTAATAACTTCTCTTTCACTCTGGCAAAATGATTTATTGACGTTATCCTCAGACTTTCACTAGAACATGATAAACCGCATGACTCAAGTGAGTTTAAAGCTTGTTAACCTATCGAAATAAAAATGTTACATTTTTCAATTCTTGTTTAATTCATCTCTTCCATTATTCCAATTTTCTCTGTTAAAGCAACACAAAGGTGTCATTCAACTTTCTGTTTTAAATCTGACCATGTCTGTCTGTTTTCAGAAATAAAATCATTCTAAACCCAAATGTTATTTTCATGAAACATAGAAGATTGTTTCCTATTTATGGTCCATAAATGTAACATTTCAAATGACAGTGTTGAACATGTTAATGTTTTATACTTCATCCAAGAATTTCTCTCTTTGTCTGTCAGGGGTTGGTGAATCTGTACTGATGCTGAGGGAATGCTTGTTTTTACTATAAAATACATATTTAATCTTGAATTGGCTGAGATCTTGTGACTGCAGAGGACAGAGATAATTTCATCTTTATTTTATCTGAAAATGAGCTTATAGTAATTTTAACAAATGTATAAATAACTCAGCATGCAGCTCTTGCTGGGCAGAAAATAATATTTCAGTGAAATGCATAAATGTAAATCAGCTGTTGAAACTATAGTTTGTTTGGGTTTGATGAGAATACTTCCATGGTTGCACTTTTTCAGTTTCAGTTATTTTATTCTAGTTCTTCTTTTCTGTTCTCTTTATCATTTTTGTCTTATTTAAAACTGCAGAGAAACTGCATTTATCTGCCGTAACGTTACAGCAGCAACTAAATAAAGAACAGAAGCTGAACAAAACTCCTCTTAAATGTTTCACTCATGAGAAGAATATTTTACTGGATTAAAACAGACGTAAAACCTTCACTTGACTGTTTTTTTCAGGTGGACAAACAAGGCTGAAATCTCCTTCAGATCACATTAAAACCACATAATATCTTCATGGAAAATCACACGTTAACAGGGGAAATGCAGTCTTTTAATCTCTTTGTTCTCTCAGTTACACGCCTGGCTCATTTTGTAAACATACAGCTTAAGTCATAAGAGACATACATGAGCGGTGAAGAGATAACAAAACTGTTTTATAAAAGCAATCACCTCCCACAGGACAGTACAGTACAGTACAGTGAATAATCCAAGAGAAAACAGACACACATCTCACAGGTAAACATTCGTTCTACTTACTGAAAAACGAGCACAAATGCAGGTGTTTCCCTCTTGCTGCACAAACAGTTTGAAACATCGCACACACACTTTACCACAGTTTAAAAAAACATGTTCTCTTCCTGTTTACACAACACTTCTCAGACTTTTCTGGCTTTCTCTTCTACATAGAGTTGCATCTGTTTCATGGGGAAGGAGAAAACATCACAGGTTTTAACAATGTTTCTGTTTTATTGTTTAAAGTTTAAACATCTACTTCTAATGTTTGCATTACTAGTTCATCTTCTTTCTGTGATTCTGGAGTAGTAGAATAGATCAAACAGAGGTTTGATGTTTTATTTTTTCTATATTAATCATTGTATCAAGTGTTTTACTGTTACAATGTACATGTCAGTGTCTCACCTTGAGAATATCAGAAGTCATCGTTTTTAGAGGAATAAGTTTCGCCTCGTCCATATGAACTTCCTGCTCATCTGCTACAATCCACGGAAAGTCCTGTGAAACACGGAGAAGACACGGAATGTGCAGAGATCAAAACTTTATCATAAAAGAGCAACTGAAGTACAACTCAAAACGAGAAAAAGTGAGAAAATAAAACAGTGTAAAACGCCACCATAAAGATTCGTGAGAACAGGTTTGCAATAAATACTTGTTTTAGAGAAAACTGGTCAGTTCCCATTAGGTAACTAATATTAACTAAAATGGGCTAATCAGATACTTGTCTAGTCACAGTAAAAGAGTCTCTTTCTGACGGATCACATCTTTAAACAAACAACTAAAGAAACACAACAAAACTAAATGTGGCACAATACACTGCTAGTTAAAACATGTAGTAATAATAATAAAGGTGTGTTATAACGTCTTGTAACAAGCCTCACCTTGATAACCTGAACTTTCTCCATGTTTCTGGCAGCTGCTTCTCTGGTGTGGACCAGCACTGTGAATGTACATCCTGACAGAGACAAGACATTAGCTTCCTTTACAACTGGAGGAGCGCTTTAATAACCGAGAGGTGATGTTCTCGTACCTGGAGGATTGTTGTCCAGGACAGCGTCACACACACTGATCTTCAGAATCACAGCTCTCAGCAGCTGCTCCACATGAGCCAGAAGAGTCTCTGAGCTGGCAGAGCACAAACCAAACATGGCACACGTGAGACACACATAACTGCTGCTTTGACTGGAGAAGCACTGAGCAGTCACTCACCTGATGGATAACAGGGGAGGCTGTGAGATCTCAAACACAAATCTCTCCACTGGGTGATGCTCTTTGTCTAAGATCACCACCACTACTTTCTCAGCTTCATTCTGTGGAAATGACACCCGTCATGTTTTCGATTATTTACTCATTCATCAGCTTCAATCTAAACTGAACGCACTGTAATGACATCAGTTACCTTTCAGCATTTAAACGCTATAAATCTGAGCAGTCTCAGTTCTCACCTTCTCTAACAGTGGCTTCACACAGTGGAGGGTGTCTTGAATGTAGCGGTTCAGCTCCGGGTGGCATGACATCTGTCAGATTACACACAGCTCACATCATTAGTCTTCAGTGCTGTACTGCTTTATATTCTGCTCTTGGATCAGTCGGTGACTCCATACAGAGTTATTTCACTACACTGATAAGATTTAAACTTCATCCAATGTTATATAAAGCAGCGTTCACGTGTGCCGCATAACAAACCCGATCTAACGCTGCAGTTTTTCACTTTCAAACTTACCTGCACAGGTACGTTATATTTCTTCCTCTTCTGGAAGATTCCGGATGGATAAACCTCTCTGACATACAGAATCAGGTGTATGGCCACTTCCAAAAACTCACACAGGATGTCGGCAACAACTGCCAACAGAAATACTTACATTAACGTTATATTAAAAAACTATAGTTCGATGCAGTGTATATGCAAGCTACATAACAACTTACCTTGACCAAAATTAAGATCCTGTCTCGTCAGTGTGGCCATAATCCACCGATATAAATGTATGAAATATCCTTAAAGAATCAATAAGCGCCTCGCGTCAGTCAGCGTTGACGCATGCCTGCAGTAAAATATCACTGTTATACAATCAGTGCTCTTATTAGAAAACTGTTTGTCATTCACCAACGAGGAGTAAATAAAGCAGCATTTCATACAGAGCCCGAAACAATTGATCACACATGCAGAACAGTTTACATGCCGCTCAAGAGATGTTTACGGTTTCTCTTCTTCTGCTGCTGTGGCGCTGTCGTATGTGCCACCTAGCGGAGCGGAGGATAACGGGTCTCTCGAAGGGTTACAGACCATCGCAAGAGCTGCATACCGCCATATCTCTCAAATTACTCTTCACCAATCTCTTAAATTCTCGTCACAGGATCCATTACGGCCTTAACAACGTCCAGTTGATGTTTTTCTGTTTCTAAAATGCCTTTTTGAATAATATCCCTTTCTGATTTTCAAATCAATTGTGTGTTTGTTGATCATTATATTAAACAAATAAATATCAACCACATAAAGGTTTACAGGCTGATTAATAGTTTAATATCTGGTTATAGTGAGGATGTGGCGTGATGCTATTACACGCACTGGTGAAAGCCATCAAATATTAACATGCTCAGACCTGTCACAGCAGAACAGACACGTCTCTCAGTGAACCTGCTCATGTTTACAGCCCAGCAGCAAGTTATGAGGATGTGAGGACAGGTTTTGTACTGACCTTGTGGACCTGCTGCTCTTTGGGATTGACATAAAACACAGACACTCTCAGATTAACTTCCCATCTGATCTCCTGAGAACCTCAGAGAGTATTCAGATTAATCACAAACCCATTTTACCTTTCATCTTATTTGATCCATAACTCTGTAAGCAGTTATTCAACTGTATTAAATCACTACCAGCTGTAGAGTGTTTTTGTTCAAAAGAAACACTTCAATTTACATTCACTGTACATACACAGGAAATAGAGTAGCTGTATGCTAATACTAATGCACACACATCGAGTTGTCACTCAGGGTGAACATCAGTCACTCATACGCATGACTTTATCCTATTCATTAACTTTCCATAACCCTCCACTAAAAAGCTTTAAATGTAACATGAGTCATTCAGAAAACACAGTCACAGACATGAGCACACACAGACAGGTTTCTGAGTGCTGATGTTGTCATGACATCACAGCTCTGCTGAAGCCCATGTGCAATGTCCAGACCCTGTCTGGACTGAGGTCCCGGGTGCGAGAAACAACACTTCCAAACACATATAAAGACAGGAAATGCTTCTGATTCTCTCTCGTTGCGTTTTCTCATCATACTTGTGTAGTTAATACATATGATCTGAGACGAGAGCAGGAAGAGTGACCAGATGACCAAACTCAGATCCTGAGAACATCTTGCCTCATTTTGTTTCAGATCTTAAGCAGAGAACAGAACTGGTCTCTGCTTAACCGCAGTCCTCACAGACTCCTACAATTACTAAAAAAACAGAAACAAGTTATTTAAAAAAGTATCTTAAACCAGTGACTACAGACAAAGATTATGGGATATTTTATGCATCCTCAAGAGTTTCCTCTGCTACAGAAAGATACAGCAGCATCTTCTGTAAATGTACTGATGCATGTCACAAGCTGACAGCGCACACAAGCGCTAATAGAAGCATTCAAACGAACCTCTACACTGCCCTCGAGTGGTGGTCATTACTCACTGCATTAACACAGGAATGACGTTTACCTAGTTTAGTGTTCCAGCATCAGGACTCAAATCCAGTTTCAACCAGATTTATTTTACAACTGTTTACAGGAACAGGAATTAGACTCAACATAGCACAATTATTCCAGAGAAACAAATAAACAACAAAATGCAAACAAATAACAAAATGAAATGGGGAGCAACAGAAATGTAACAATCAACTGTAACAGCACAAGATATTACAGTGAGAGAGCACAGAGGTTTCCACACTATTTATATCAGACACATTTACACGAGAACCGAACACTTCTGCTCATTACAGCATCATCTACAGCAACACAGATGTCACAGTGTAAAGCAGATCCAGCTATACAAACACAAATTCAGGTCCTGGGGTCCAGGTTGACAGAACACTGTTGAGCAACCATACATGAAATTATGGATCCATTTACATATGTACACATGATCTAGTGATGTTCAATCGTTCTACTGTAAACATTCTTAAACATTGTTTTGTCTGGAATTTAAAAAAATAACTTTGGGTACGCTGTCAGTATGAGATACAATATAAATCACAGCAGGGCCAGATCAGAAGCTAAGAAATTGGTAATTGGAAGTAATTGGAAGAGAAAATTATGAATTATGATCATTTTAAGTGCCAGAGGTGTAAAACTACAGCCTATGTTACAAGACCTCAGCAGATCTGATATCAGAATAAAACAATGACCTAAAATTGATTGATAAAATTAACTAAGAGAGAAAGGTTTGATTCGCTTATTTTCTAAATGTCTGTCACTGAAAGCTGTAATCTTTAACTGTTTAAAAATGAACAAAAATCAGTTATTGATCAAGCACACGACAGCTCAGTGTTTAAAACTGTCTTCTGATTTTACTCACAGCTGTAAGTTTATAATAATTTATCATTTGAGCTGTGGGGTCTGATTTCCTGACAGATGGAAATAAATAGGTGAAGGGTACAGATTGCAGCTGTAAAATGTCACGTTACACTTAATACTGTCCGATGATACCTGGTGTTTTGTACAGATGAAAGAATATAAAAGATTTACATAACATTTAGAAACAAATGCGCTAAATTATCATGTCATATTATCATGTAAGTTGCAATGCTGAAACAGTGTGTCCTGATAATTTAATATTACAGCAAAATTACACTGTTTACACTGAATGGTCCTACACATCAGAATAATTTTCTTACATATAAACATTTTCTTCTTGAAAACCCCAAAAGGTTCCGCAGATCGTCATAAATGTGCTAGAACACAGATTTCTTCTCCAGCGTCATTGGCTGGCTGTTATCAGTATTAAAGGCTGGAGGTCATCTGTCTGTGTCAGTCAAGCATGACTAAGATCAGGTCACTAATGTAGATGTATTTAATGGACTACTGTAGGTCATTTAAAAACACTCAGGAACTGTAGTCCATCACCGGTTCTGTTCCTGACAGCTCACACACCGGTCTTAAGTTTAAAACTAGATAATTAGCAATTTCATTTCATCAAGATTAAAATCTACAAACCTGTAAAATCTATTTTAAATGTTAGTTCTGCTGGTATTTTAGTGTGTATGATTTTACAGTGTAAATTAAAACACATTGAACTGCCAAAGAGCAAAATATTAATATATAAAATATAACTGTATACATTTGTTCTGTTTATAAAATGTGGCACGTACAGCACTGAGATTCAGAACACGGTAAAACTGCACAGAAGACTTCAGAAGGTTTTGTTATTTTATGGATTTAACCAATGAAAAGTGCTGCTGGTAGCTAAGTAAACAGTACCTGTTTAATAAAGGTCAGTTTTACCCTTCATAAAGGTGTAGAAATCAAACCCTCCTGGTACGAACTTTGAACCATGTTTACCTGATGAGAAATAAAACTCTAATCTAACATCATGACAAATCCAGTCACAGAGAAGGGCTTTGCCATGGAAACATGGAGAAACAGAAACACTTTCTATAGCTGCTTTCACTTCAGGAATGTAGAATTATTAACTTAATTGATGAACATTAATTTCCATCATAACTTTTGAACAAGATTAGAAAAGAGTCAATTTCACAACTTGCTGTGTGGCCAACATGAGAGTTCACAGGAAACAGATCAGCGGCTGTCATGTGTTTCATCTGTTCTGCTCAGCATGATGATGATATGTCCAGCTAACTGTTCTGCAAAGAGAACAGAAAACACACGTGTCACATACTGAACATCTCTGTACATCATCTCCAACAGTCTGAACACAGTGTGAGCAGATAATTCTACAGCAGCAGTCATACACCTTCAGAAAGACATCAAGTGAGCTGAGTGAATTCCTACCATACTGGACTGCTTCCCACCGGCAGTATGAACTGAACTCAGCTCTGTGATGTGTCGTTGTAGTTTGTGAGAGGTGGAGAGACATTCATCCTCTCCTTCAATGTCTCGCTCCGTCTCTCTCTCTCTCTTCCCCGTCACACATCCTGCTGTGTGCAGCAGGTGTAAATGTAAATACATGTAATAAACATGTATACTGTATAAAAATATACTGTTGTGTTCATCAACACGGTCATGAGTGGTTATGTTCTGAATGTAACACATTCTTCATTATTATGTCTGTTACCTGAATGTTGTGGGCCTGTTATGGCATGTGAGGTGTTACACTGGTAAAGTCGACTGTTTGCAGTTTTGCACCCTGAGTCGGGAACATGGTGGTAACCTAGGAAACAAGTAAGAGAAACACTGTAAACATGCTGAAATTCTTTCAGAAGCTGAACACTGTAACTGTGTGGCTGTTGTGTTGGTGTGTAGCAGGACACCTGGCTGCTGTTGATCTTGTTGTTTTCCACGTCGTCCCTGATGCTCCTCGCTGTCAAAGATCAACAGAATACTTCCACTCCTGTTGCCATTAGCAACAGAACTGCCCGACACAGCTGGTGCTGTTGGCATTTTATTATTGTTTAATTCTGAACTGCTAACAGGCTTCAGGCAGCAGTAGCATCAGAACGTTCTCAGATTAAAGACGCAGGTGAACGTTACCTGGAGTGCTGGTGCCAGACCGCTGTTCCACTGGAGAATACGAGATTCCATTTCCATTAGCATTGTGTGTGGACGGTACGGAGGCCAGAAGTCCTGAACACACAGCAGTATTATTCTCAAATGTCACACGAGTTAAGAAACAACATCTGCTAGCGCAACACAACTAAAACTGTGCGATATCAATTAAAAATGCAACATATAATATATCTTTAAAAACTGGAAATTATATATCCAACATACATGTTTGACAGTCTCTCTGCATCAACCCATAACTGACTGTACACAACTTCATGATGTATTAAAATCGTTCAGTTATTAAAAACCATTGTGAAATGATGCATATTGTGATTCACACATTTACAATATTTTGAAAACTTGGTTATATTGTGCAGCAGTGGTCCAAACAAGACATTTACATCTGATTCTTAACATTTCAAAGGCCAAATGTAGCTTTTGTTGCTAGCAACATCACAGTCATGGGTTTAAATGTACTGATAAATGTATACTTTGAATAGACTGCGTGTCACTTTGGGTACAAAGATCTGGCAAATAAATGGAAATGTAATTTGTGTAAAGTGCGTGTGAGACAGCTAGTTGTTACTAATCTTACCAAGTCCTCTGTATCGTGACAGCTGCTGGTAGATCTGCTTCATTCTCTCGATGTTCAGCCGGCTGGCTTCTGCGTGGTTCACCATGGGTTTGGGGTACTGCATGCCGATGATGCACTTAGCAGCAGCCTGCACACAATCCGGAGCGTTCCACGGATCGTATATATACTTGGCAGGAAAACCTCGGAGAACAGGTAAATATCGTCTGAAAGACAGAGAGATTAAACTACAGTCTGAAGGTTGTTGCAAGATGATTATGGGCTCCTGTCTTTAGAAATGTCAGAGTTGACAAAACAAGCAGACAGAACAAGAATGCAAAGTTTCTCTGATTATAACAGAAAATGTCTTTCAGCTTATGCTGAACATTCATTTATTTAAAAGGATCTTAAATTCAGTTATCACTCACTGGAATAAATGTGGGTGAAGAAAATCGCAGTGCTTGTTCTACACTGTGAGAATTATCTCTAGTTCACATAACTTTACTGATTTATTGATATTTGCCAATGTACACTATCAACACACAACGCCGTAACAAACGGAAAAGAACCGAGACATTCAGTGAAATCAGAACTTGTGTTTCTCCTCAGGTCTCAGGGACAGAGAAGACACCTACCTAGTGCTCCACCTTACCAGAGCCCGGACTGAGGAGCAGTGATGATGCGGCTGGCAGTCAGACGCAGTTTAAACAGGCTGACAGGTCCTGCCTGTGCTGAGACACTACGAAGATTCCTACTACAACACGCATTAGAAAGCAGAGGCAGTGACCACACCCTCCCAATCCCTCCAATCACACATCACCCTCTAACCCCACCCACCCGCTTCAACCAATCGAAACTGAATGAGAGGTTCAGTTCACTCCCGCCCCCTCGCACTGCCACTGATCGCTTTTGAGACGACAGTAATCCCAAGACAAGGCTGAGAAACCTGCTAGCTGCCAAAGGAGAAACGCAGTATACTGTTCTCTGCTGCTGGGTCATGACCTCGTTTTGCCAAAAAAGAGCAGAACCCCTTTACCAGTCAGATCCCACCTGAACGAGCAATACAGTCAGAAACACATGAACTTCATGAAAGATCCATTACAGATTTCACACATGCATTCACAAACAGAAGAAGCTACAGATCTCAGAACATCACTGTGACAGTGAGGCTGAAGGCAGAGGTAAGTCAATGCACTCAGTGCCTAGAGGACATTTCAATAAGAGTCTGATAAAGAGTTGTTCAGAGCTAGACTGAAGTCCTGGTTTCTGGCTTTGGGCTCCACCTCCCATCATGCTCTCTGGGAAATGCCTCGTGTCTCTCTGCGCCATGGAAACGGGCCAAACGAGATGCTAGCGGGCTAAAGAACAGGCTACTGCATTTCTCACGGATAAAGCGTCGAGCTGAAACCACATTCACAGCTAACAGGTTTCCGAATGCTTTGGCTAAGAATGGCTTTCGTCCTAAAAGCAATCAACCACAATTCACCAAAGGGAAGAGAAAAGCTGAACTTTTCACCCAATCCACGAGACGACTGCACAAAAACAAACAAGCAGCTGAATAACATGCTAATGAAGCTGAATATTATCATCACAACAGTATTTTAAAGCAAATATTGGATCTTTGGTGCGACCCAATAATGTCAAACGATTACATGACACTCAGTATATGAACAAATAAAAGTGAAAAAGAGAAACAAGGTCTGAAACTGCAGGCCGAGGCTGGAGCTACAAGTTATTTCAGTTTGTATTTCAGTTTGATCCTCCGCTCTCCTGACTGGTTTATACTGGTTATTATGTTGAACTAGTTCATTTGCTCATTTGTTATTTCTCTGTATCTGATTCTGTAGGCGGATATCAAGACACATGCTTGAATTTTTAGGAAAGTTACCAACCTAATGAAATCGCCGTTTGGGTCGGTGCGTCTGCCGAAACCCACTGGACAGTAACAATGAAAGAACTGCTGAAAGAAAGAGCTACAGGAGAGCCACATCCAGCTGCCCGCGTTCACGCTCCAGTCAGCATCCAATAGAAGCTCCTCAAACACCTGTCAATCATAACAAGCTTTACTCTCCAGCCAATCAGAGATGGTCGTTTGCTCAGACCTTCTGAAATGATAGTCACGCCTCTGTCATACTTCACGCAAACCATTCAGCATCCATTAAAACGAAATGTTAAAGACCTCATCTGATGCCAAAATCAAGTTTCTAATGTTGTTTTTGTGTCTTTGTGGTGTTTTCAATGTGAATTAAGACAAACCATGTGCAAATTCCTCAGTCAACACCATTACTGACTATTATCTTCTTAAAACTTCTTAAAACTATTTTCTTCTTCTTAAGACAATCTCAAAAACCCAGTTCAAGATCACTCATTTTCTAAGTCACAAACATGTTGTAACCAATCACATCACTGAGTGGACCAGAAAGTCCAGCTGGTGTGATTGAGTGCAGGCGTGGACTAATGTGCATATTAATTGTTCTGCGTATACTAAATGAATCAAGGCTGTAAAGTTGCTAAGACACAGGAAAAACATTTGAATATTTTGATGATCAAAAATTAGCTTTAAGGGGTAAAATCATCAACTACATGCAGATGTTAACAATATTTATGTGTACTGTATACACTACTGTATATTCCACTAGAATCATACTAAACCTGTAATGACAGAACATTCAAACAAATGTCCAGTTCTTCCTGTCCCCTGATGTCCCATGTGTATGTCCCATACCTTCATGCCCTCCTCCCAGCTGATCCACAGGTCTCCACGGGTCAGGAAACAGGCCACAGCATGACGGGCCAGGTGGTGGATCCAGCCCTCCTGTCTCAGCTGGGTCATGATGGCATCGATCCAGGGGAATCCAGTCTTAGCCTCAGCCCACTTGGCCAGGGCCTCTGGGTTCTTGTCCCAGGGGATACGCACACAGATCGGGTTGCCCTCCATCTTGTCGAAGCGTGGGTTGGAGGTAGCAGCCGTGTAGAAAAACTCCCTCCACAGCAGCTGGCCGTAGAGAGACAGAGGAGGAGTGCTGGTTTTCTTCACCTGCAAGAAGAGACCAAATCTACATTAACTAGATATTCTACATATATTCTACATAACCCATAACCCCGTCTAAAAAAACAACTTTTTGATAGAAAGAAAACAAAATAAATGTGGACCTACAGGATGGATTTTATGAATGACAGAACAGGACTGTGTCCGTACCTTGTGGTAGAGGTCTGTGAGTTTAAAATAAAAGAGTCGGCAGGACAGACAGCCAAAGCGGAGGTACGGACTCAGGCCAGTCGGGCTGGCCAGTAAAGAGTTAGCGTTCATTCTGGGTCTTTCAAAGTTTGCAACCCAAGCCTGAAAAAACATGAAACGTACACAACATGTTGGGCTTAAAAATGTACATGTCTGTGTTTCCAGAGAACTGTGTGTCGTGTGTGATGGTACTTTTCTCTCCAGATGTCTCTCGATCCGGGTCAATGCCTCTGTTTCCCCTCCAGGCCAGACGGCAGACAGAAGCCCCTCAGTGTCAAATCCTGAGGCAAGATAACGCAGCTTACAGAACCAGCACTAATCTTTCAGAATTGGTGGGTTTTCATGTTGCAGTTAATGAAACTTTGAATGTGTGTGTTTGGTCACAGGAAATGGATACTGTTTGTTTAATCAACTTAGTTTTACAAGCACATTTTTAATCAGGACTGGTGTAATTTATAAAAATATGTTTAAGTTACAGCAACTTAACACCAGTCAATTTGAAATGACTTGTGTAGCCAAGTTGATTAAACTTAAAAATTTAAGGCAGCAAAGATTTTTTTACAGTGTATCATTCAGATCAATTCTACTGAACTGTACACTGAATCTTAACCACTGTTTCAAACTAGAAGTCTTGGAGCACAGCTGACAGATAAAGCTCACCTAGTTCCTCGAGGGAGGGCACGCCGTATTCATCCGCGTGGTCTTCAGAGACAGGTGTGACGCAGCGGTCCATCATGCTGCTGGAGAGGGGTTCCACTGACATCTCTGGAGGGTCCATTCGACTGATCAGCGTTTGGAAACGTTTGTAGGTGAGAGGAGGCTGACCACCGTTCAGTTCAATGATCCTGGAGAAAGACGAGTCAAAATAAAGCCGCTGTCTGTCTTCCTGCAGCCACTAACCCTCTATTCACAAGCATTAGAACTCTTTCTCGAGCTTGTATGAGGGTTTCTGGCAGTGTTTCTTAATTTAATTCAAACTAATTCATAATATAACTAATGGAGCATTGCTGACAGATGATAGGTAGAGATTACTAGTCAGAGAGACTAAAGTCTGTCATTTCTTTACCATCAGTGTCACCAAACAGAACTGATCAGAAAGTCAGTGTTAGTGAAATGAGTTGCTCTCACTTGTCCAGGTTGTACAGTGTGTGTGAGATCTTCACAATGACTTCAACACCAGCTTCCATGGCAAGTTTCTTAATAGCCGCGTCCCTCTCCTTCCCAAACGGTTCCGAGTCATACTCAAACGTCAGCCTGGATATTTCCCACTCCTGTCAGAACACATCACTGACATGCTGAAAACACTGCATACAATCACACA